>JAXGGT010034045.1:0-13282 GCA_035583425.1 Marsdenia floribunda
ATGTTTTTATGCTACATTTGATAGGTACACTGCCTATGTGTGTTTGAGTGACAATTCTTAAGTGATTTATTTTACTACTTTATTTTCTTTTAATCACACCTATTCACACACATCAGAGACGTACAATGTTGGGTAAGCTAGGGATGTGGATGTGTCAAGGGGAAGGGTCTTATCTTGGTCTTCCTTAATTGGACGCTCCAAGGTCCAAATCTTCTCATATCTTAAGGAGAAACTTTGGAAGAAGGTTCATGGGTGGAAGGAAAAGCTCCTCTCTAAGGGCGGGAAAGAAGTTTTGATAAATCAGTCCTCCAAGCTCTTCCTACGTATGCAATGTCAGCGTATCGTCTTTCCTCGTCACTTTGTAAGGATATGTGCTCTATTATTTGAGGCTTTTGGTGGAATTCCTCTGAGGACAGGAGAGGTACAACTTGGATCTCGTGGAGAGGTACAACTTGGGGTTCTAGGCTTCCGTCATCCCAAACTTTTTTAATCAAGCTCTCCTTGCTAAACAAGGGTGGAGATTGCTGCAATATCCATCTTCATTGCTTGCTCATGTTTTGAAGCATAAGTATTGTCCTACGACTGATTTCCTACATACTAGAAAAGGGTCTAACACTTTTTATGTATGGTAGTCTTTGCTTCATAGGAGAGAGCTCCTTTTGAAGGGTTTACGATGGAGGATTGGAGATGGGAATTCAGTCAGGGTTTTTATGATCCTTGCTTCCCATGCACTTTTCTTTCAAAATTATAACTCCTTTGTGTTTCCATCATGAATAGGTTAAGGTTGTTGATCTTATACAAGATGGAAAGTGGCGTTGTGACCTCATGAAAGTGGTATTCTGCCCACGGGATGTTGAACTGATTTTGCAGGTGCCTTTGTGTCCACAAAGCTGCCCGGATAAACTGATTTAGTACCACACCCAACATGGAAAATTTTTAGTGGCCTTGTCTTATCGTGTGGCGGTAGATTCTCAGCCTCAAGTCTCCTCCAGCAATACACCACTGGTGCCACCGAATAGATGGTAGAATTTATGGAATTGCAATCTTCCTCTGAAAGTGCTACTCTTTGCTTGACAGCTTCATCATTCAGCTCTGCTTACACGAGCTAATTTGCTAAATCGTCGCATTATTCAATCCAAAAATCGCCCTAGATGCCAAGAGGTGGAATCTGAGGTGCATGTTTTTCTCTATTATGGCTTTCCTAATGCTGTTTGGCAAGAGGTGGGTATTTTCCCTCACCACCTAGCCACCCAAGCTTCCTCATGGCTTTATTTTTCTAAGCTTTCTCGGCTGTATATAGGGGTGACCTCACTACTTTTGAACTTCTTATTATGTTGATGTGGAGGATTTGGGGATCCAGGAATGAATTTTTCTTCACGGGTAAGATTCTATCTCCAAAGTAAGTTGTGGAGTCCTCTTTGCAATTTCTAGGTGTCTATCAATCTCGATCTGGCCTGCCTTCAAGTGAACGACCAAGCAGCCCTCCTTCCTTTGGCTAATCTCCACCGGACAGCTCTCGCCTCAAACTCAATGTTGATGCATTCTTTACGAAGTATGGCACTGGCTATGGCTTTGTCCTCCACGATTACAGAGGCAATACTCTCCTCTCCGTTGCAGGCCCCCTCACGAATACGCTCTTTGCCTTCCATGCGGAACTGCTCGGTTTATGGAGCAGCCATGTAGTAGTTCGTGAGCATTTCCTGCAGACCTTGATCATTGATACAGACTGCCTCTCTTTGGTTTCCCAACTACACCATGTTGCACCAAATCTGACTCCTTTTGGTCACCTTGTTGAGATGTTGCAATCTCACCTTTGTTTAGATTCATGTGTTGTTTCCTTTCAGGTCCGTTCCACAAATTATGTTGCACTTACTCTTGCTATACTGGGCCTAGGCCTTACCTCGCATGTTGTTTGTAGAGATTTCTCTCATCCTTCTGTTCTTGCCTCACTTCATCGTGATTGGCTTTTGTGCAATGAGAATTGACCTCGTCTTTTTCCTAAAAAAAATCTTAAATTATATTATATTTATAAGGTTTTGAATTAATTCTTTGATTTAGTCATATTATAAGAAAAATAAATTAAATAATGATTTTAATTTATTTTTTATCTCTTAATGTATTATTTTTACACATAATATTTAAATTATTATGTGAAGAAGACATAATTTAATTGATAATAGTCTCACTTATGATCCAAGAGATAATGAGTTCAAGACAGATTAGGACAAAATTGCCTTAATTTTTTTTTTTAATATTCAAATTATTATTATATCAAAATTAATACAAACAAAAAATATTTTTGATATAATATTTTAAATTTGTTGTGAACATTTTTAGAATATAATAGAATCACAATAGAATAAATAAAACATGGAAAATAAAATAGAGAACACAAAGGAATAATTATCTGTCAACAATTTTTTTATTATCTAAGTTGGTCCTAATTTTTTTTTGAAACATATTGATATTTTATCTATTTTTGATTGCTCAAATCATTCTTTCTAGTCAATAATTAACATATCTCAATCAAAATGTTTACATGTGTTGGGCACATACGTATTAAAAAGAAATAATGAATTATTAAGATATCTAAATTTATTAAGGGATCTCCGATTATTCCTATAAAATTTTGAAATTTTATTATATGAGATAACGTTCCTCGACATTGAATGACCTAATGGTCGATAGAATTGAAATGAATGGTTATTTTGTATTTCAATAATAATCATGTACCAAACACATGCAAAATATTTAGGCCGAAATTTGTAATTATTTGCATTTAGAGTCGATTTGGACAGTCAAAATTAGATAATGAATCAATTTATTTAAAACTATATTTAAGACCAACCTGGATTAAAAAAGAAATTGTTAAGGATTAAACCAAAAAAAATTTATCTGAGTATGAATAAAAAGAAACGTTAAATACTTAATATGAATTATATTCTTCTCACTTTCTTTTCTCTCCTTCGGTCTTTCTCTTTCCTCTTTTTTCTTCACTTCTCTTTTATCCATTCTGATAGCACTATGTAAAGCCTTTGTGCATATATATATTACATTGCAAAAAGGGGAAGATAAATATAAATGAAACTTAACTTCACATAATTGAAGTTAATTGAATAAAATTCATTTATGAAACTATTTATCTAATCTTAGTATGGAGTGTGATATCCATATTTCACAACACTTTCCCTTAAATATCCATTACATAAAAATTATGCCTTATTAAAATTTCACTAGATAAAAATTCACTAGACAAAAATCTAGTCAAGGAAATAGAGTATTATATTTTTTATGTCAAATATTACTTCACCTGTTGATAGGATCTCTCAAGATTTTTGAACCGACGCATGCCAATGTTATTTATTAACTTTTCAAATGTCACAGTCAATAAAGTTTTCTTGAATAAATGTGATAAATTATCACATGATCAAATTTATTGTACATCAATTTCACTTCCCTTTTGGAGATAATAGAGTAAAGTAAAATTTCAGTAAAATGTGTCTTCTTCTATCACCTTTAATATATCACTATTTACATTGAGCTACACAAGTTGCATTATTTTCATATAGAACAGCTAAAATTTCTTTCGCATGTGATACACCACAATCTTCTCGGATGTAATAAATCATTGATTTTAACCACATATATTCTCGACTTACTTTGTGAATATCTTTAAGTTAAGCATAGTTAAGAAAAAGTGGCAGCTATAGATTACTTTGCAAGCATCATGATACAATAGTATTACCACATTTATATCGATAGCCTATTTGATAATAAACTTTTTGGGGTTATGCAATTAACATAGGACTAGTTTTGATTGAATAAAATAATCTGAGATAAATGATCTCTTGGAGACATCTAAGGACATGTTTAATACCATTCCAATATCTTTGAAGTAGAAAAGAACTAAATCTTGCTAATAAATTTACAAAAAATGCTATATTAGGTCATGCATTATTAGCAAGATACATCAATGCACCAATGAGACTGTGATGTGGTACTTCTAGACGAAGTAATTTTTCAACATCTTCCTAAGGCGGAAAAAGATATTTATTCATGTTTAGTGATTAAATGACCATAGGAATGCTCAAAGGATGAGCTTTATGTTAGTAATAGTGTCCTAGACCAATTATATGAACATGGTATTTCGACTACGAAGATTTAATTTATTATTATAAATTTTCATGTTTATTATTATATAATGATAATTTTGAACAATATTAGTTATTTAAAATATCCCTAATCATTTATTGTTATGGGAATAAAAATAAATTAAAATTATTATGAAGTTTGATTGATATTCACGAGATGAATATGTGTATTGTATAAAAATTGAATTAATATGTATTTGTTGAGAACAAATATTGAATTGACACACATTGAGATTACTACATGGATCAAAGTGATAAGTGAAGCTCTAATAGTTATGTCACTAAATTCATATACCTGAAATTACTATAATTCTCAACACGAGGATAATTATGTTTTGACATAATCAAATATTGTCTTCAATCGGATGATTATAAGATTATGATTGAGTATGATAAGAATCATTTAGTGAGATATAAGTAATTGAGATGAAATTTGTCCCTCTTATTATAAGAGAGATAACTTTAGGTCCTTTGACAATTGAAAATAGAAATGCATGGTTGTGCTCAAATGAATTGATAGAGATCAATATCATTTGTTTAATCAGTCTAATTTGGTTTTAAGAAATTAAAGATAGAACAATATAAAGTTGACTTTTATACATCCTTTATATTCTATCAGGATATGGTGAGACAAAAAAAAAATTATGTTATGGACTCTATTAAGGTTATCTCGGATTATGAGTTTTTAATTTAACTTGGATAGTCAAAATGTCTAGAGGCCACTTGTGATTTTTTGATTCTAAATATGATTTAGGCCTACTACCAATGTTAATTAAACCTATAGGGTCGCACATTTAGAATGAACCACAATAGTTATATTTTATTATTAGTCTTATAGTAATTTAAAATCATGAGATTATTTTATATTATAAGTAATAATGAATAATGATAATTTAGATTTCCTCATTGGATAAAGAGTTTATATAGTGTTTGGTTAAAAAAAAAGATAATCCTTATATGACAAGGACTAGGACTTAAATTATTATTATTTAAAAGGTGTTTTAAATAAATAATATTTCAATTTTTAACATAAACCCAGAAGATTAATACTTATGAAGTATCACGACTCTCGAGTAGATTGACAAATACATTCTTGAGATGTTCTTGTCACATTCCTGAGAACGATAGTTTCTTAAGATGTTCTTGTTGTTGATACTTCTTTAGAATAGAGAGTAAAAAGCAAGAGATTGTTTTTGAAACAAAAAAAAAAAAGAAAAGAAAAAGAAACAAATCCAAACTAGCATTCAATCTGCTAGTTCTTGTTCATTGGTTGTGGATACTTGTAGAGGGTGGTCATCTTTCATAAACGTAGCATCTTAGAGTACAGAAGAAGTAATTTAGAAAATTTTTCGATTTTAGTCTGAGAATCATATTCTTTTAGACTATTAGGTGGATAATTCTTCTCTAATTAGCCTAAATTTGTGACCAAGGGTAGAGGAGAAATTGTTCTTTAATCTAAATAGTGGAGATTTGGTTGCAACAATATGATTCAAAGATATTGATTCTGCAATAGAAGCTATGTTTTTTGTGATTCTATTTGAGAAATTTCAATAATAGGTAGCACTGGAAACCTGTTAAAAGGAAATTGCCAAAAAAGTTAATTCTTTACAATCTTCTGTTTCTATTTAATTAAAAACACATGTGATCCTTGGTGGGTTAGGGAAATTGTTAATTTTTCCCCGCTTTTTTGTTCTTGAAACCCAATAGTGGTATTAAAGCCTTTTTTTTTTTTTTTTTTTTTTAAAATTCAAATCAAATTTTCTACCATGTTTGATTATATATATATATATGATTTTGACATACCTTGCATTTAATTATATTTGATATTACTCTTTATACAAATGGCTTAATTAATTTGTTTTATTAAGGTGTTAATTGACTAAATCTACTTTTCATAAGGATTCATTAATCTAATTCAGAATTGTAAGTGAGTTTTGCAATTGAAGTGTTTGATTGCATATTATATGATTTCGATTTTTTTGTTAATGTGATTAACATATAAACTAGTTTGTATATCAATTGGGATTTATGATCTCCTGTTAATTTGTGGGGGGTCATGTTGTTATGTTTTATGGTATATGTCATTTTAATGAGATTATAATGACTTTAGGCTACTTATCAAAATTATTGATGGGATCAATGAATTTTAAATTTTTAAGAAGAAACTTCTATGTTTCAATACTCAAAAAATATTGTATTTAGGGTTGCTACCGTAGCCTACGAGGGTAATCCCTATTGACCTATTAGTAACTAGTTAGTGGAACCACCATAAAAACTCTATGTAACACCTTATATTTTAATTGGTAAAATAGTGCACTAATAAAAACTATTTTATTATGCAACTTTTATGTTATTTGGTTACAAGATGTGTTGTTTATGCATAGTGTATAGCATGACCTTTAGTCTGGTGTGATTAGCAAGTTATTTTATGTTTTTTTTTTTTTATTATTAAATATAGCCTGCATGTCATTTTGGTTTTATTAAATATTCCTGCTCATTGCTTTTTTTATTTTTTTTCCATTTGATTTTACTAGTAGTAGAAGAATTTATGTGATTTTGTGATAAAACAAGATGACTATACAAACCATTTAAAGACATCTAATCAAACTATGCTGATAGATGAGCTAGGTGATGATCCATGCTCAAGATGGTAGTCCAAGGCAATGTAATAGAGTTTTTTATTACCTAGGGATGATGGTTGATCTTCATATTGGCTCATGAAGATCAGCTTAGGATAAGGCCATGCTATGACACATTTATATTATGTGTTTTACATATGTTTGTTATATATATGATGTTGTATGTGATATGATATGTATTTGTGATGCCAAAATGCATGGTTTAATCAGTATATGAAAGAACCAAAATCTATCATGACACCTCATACAAAATTTTAAATTTTTATGCCATCCATATTTAAAACACTTGTCAAAACTTCAATCACCATAATGTGGGTTCTACCAAAGTACGAGTACATTAGGTAATCTTAGAAAGGCAAGAAGAGTGATAATGCTACTCATATGTTTAAAATGGTTGGACTTTATTAGGTTATCAAAATGCTTTTTGGCTTAATAGCACAACGTGGGATATAAACATATCGGGATATATAATGTCAAAATCCCATAAAGATCTACAGTTACATGCGATGTAATTGGTAAGAGTTACCTAACTAAATAACTTGATTTAAATGTTATGCCAAAGCTGAATTAAAGTTGAGTAAAATATGGATCTTAACCCACTAAATTGATATGATTATTTTGAGGGTTATTAATTTAGTGGGAGCTTTTAATTAATCAAAATACCTAAGGAACTTTAGATTTCAATTGTAGATAGCAATCAAGAACAATCGTAACAATTCCACTATTTCATTGCGATAGGTCCTTAAGGACAAACTTAACGGAATTAATTTTCTTGAATAATCTTGAAACGTGAAAATTGTTCTTAAACAAAAGAAAATAAAAGCTAAAGGAAAGGGAAGGGCAAGAAAAAATTTAGAAAGTTTAATCGACAACCCAAACCTAAACTTGGACCAAAGGATAAAACTCTAAGGAGGGTATCTGTTTCTTTTGCAATGAACCACCATTGGAAGAGAAAATGAAAATTGTACTTGGAAGATCTAAAAAAGATGAAGGGTGTTGAGACCAACCCTTTAGGTATTTATGTTGTAGAAATAAAATTATCCTTTTAGTTCTTGGGTATTAGATATTACATCTAGATCTCACATTTGTACAAATGTGCAACGGCTCAAAAGGAGTTACTTCGATTCAAGACCTTGAAAAGACGTAACTCCTTCTTGTTTAGCATAAAATGTAGATCATAAAGTGTAGATCGTATGGCTTTTTCATGGCTCTGCAATGATCTCCTAGTCACTTTCATAATTTGACATCTTAATGATAGAAGAGTCAAATAATAAGATGGAGATATAAATTGCTAGATGAGAAACCATCATAAGAGAAATACCATAGAATAAGGCAAAAAGGTAATCCACTAGTTAATATGATAAGAAGATCGTACATGAATAGTCTGATTCTGAGCCTTGAAAGATATATCTAGATAATAAATTAGCTTTGAAATCCTTCCTTGTTCAACACAACGTATAGAACCAAGGATAATGGCTTAAATTATGAAGATTATAAATCTTACCCAAAATAGGATCTTATCCGAAAATAGATGATACCAGAATAAGATGAGAACATAGGTACCCTATTACCCTTTAGATAGTCTTTGAAGTCTTTGAATTAATCTTCTGTTCATTTACCAAATATAGATCATCAGATGGAAATCCATAACCAAGAAAATACCATCCCCTAAATTTGAGGGGTATACCAGCAGATAATAAACCATTTTGGAGAGATAACCGGAATATGAGATAAAGAATACCAAAATATATCCATAATATGAGTCAAAGAGAGATAATCTATCCATCATCATGATGAGAATATGCTTCTATATGGATCTTCAGAATATATCAAAGCAACAACATGCCTTGTAAGAATAGAATACTTTGATTCCAAGCCCAAAATAGATGATATTAGAATGAAGTATAACCGAAAGAACTGTATCATCTTCTAGATGAATTTCAATCAATCTTCTATGTACTTTCACTGAAAGACCATAAAATGATTTGTCAGATATTAATCACCGAATAAGAATCCACCATAAGAGAAATACCATAATAAATGGTGAAGCCATGTGCCATCGGGTAGTAATCCACCATAATAGAGACATGTGAATGTAAAGTAGAGAGCTAATCCGTTGAATGATGAATCATCCAAAAAGAAGAATACCAGAATATAAGTCCAAGAGATGATCCACTAGATGATAAGCAAATGATCAATCATGTTGTCAATTTGATCTTTGTCTTCTTTCAAGATATTCATGATACTTTCCTTACAGAAGATATTTTGAAAGCTAAAAGATAACATCCATGAATAATTGGATAACCTTGTGAGAGGAAAATATCCTTGGGATATAAATATCTCCCATGTCATAAAATATCAAGGAGAACATAGTGTTCTTGTCATTTAGAAAAAATTCATTCTTCACAAGAAATATTCAACCTTAGTCAAGTAATCAAATCTAAACAAGAAGGATAACTTCTCAAATACAAACAAGTAATGTATGAATCAAATAATATGATCTCTATGCTCCTTTTTTTTTTTCTTTTAACAATTCAATAAGAGTAATCGAAAGAACGCCAAGAATTCATATAAAGAACTTGAAGAAGATGAATAATCTTTCAAAAATTTAAAGAACATTAAAGAATTTCAAGAAAATGAAGAACTTATCATTTTCATCTTGTGGAGAAAATTGGAATTGTCAACAGAAATTGACGTTGAGACTCGTCGTGCCATCGTTCCACTTATACGGTGGGTGTCAATCTGATGTTGCTAAAAAACAATTAGATAAAAGGATCCAAAATCAATAGAAAATGGATCCAAAAGTGTGAAGAAGTGTGCAATTTGATATGGGTGAAAATCATACAAAAAAAACTGCTCTCTACAAAAAGAGAAGAGTAAAAGCGAGAGTTGGAAAGGAAATGTGGCAAATTTGGGAGCACAAAGGACAAAAAATCCAAAAGCAATAATGGAAAATGTTCTAAAAGGGGAAACTAAGGTTTCCCAATGAAGGAAAGAGAGATGCCCGAAAGGGAAGGGAAGGATGCCCATAGGGAAGGGAAAGATGCCCTTAGGGAAGGGCTCCTTCCCAAAAGTAAGAGGAAAATCCCGAAAGTGCCATGTCTCGAAAGTGCCATGTCCCGAAAGGGACTTGTTTTAGCTCCCAAATGAAGTTTAAATGGGTCTATGGGTCTCTTATATAAAATTAAAGTGAATAAGAGAATTTAGAGGTAAATTCTCTTAACTAATCTCTCAAAAAGTCTTCAAGAGAACAAAAGAGTTCCTAAATCAATTGATCCTTGAGAAGGATCAATTAAGAATAAGGAAACCCTAAGTAAAATAAGAGAGAGAAAGAGAGAGAATAAGAGAGAGAAAGTAACAGAGAGTAAATGAAGTTTAGAGTGAAGTTCATTATACCGTTCTTGTTCATGAGCCTCCTATTGATTCTCGAGATATTTTAGAGGGGGTTAGGTGACTGTTATTATGAGTGTTCTCCAAGTAATTAGTCAACTTATAATTAAATTTCAAAAGTTGTTGACCAATGAAAAGTGTTCTTTGAGGAAGATATTAAAATGAAAAGGTTTTTTACATTTTTAGCCTTGAAGGAAATAATATCTTTAATAAGAACAATTAAGATAATGGTGTTGTGCACACCACCAAGGAGTTTCCATATCTTGTGGCCAAAAACAATGGCTCCCAACAGCCATTTTTGATAAGTATTGTACCTTCCAACCTTTTGTAGTGTTGCAAGTGGACTCGGGGCGAAGAGTTGAGAATTACAAGATCGAGCTTCGATAATTTGAGAAGGAGGAAGGCCTCAAAGCTGATAATAAATTTAGAAGAGACATCAGCATAAAAATTTTGGTTCATGGCCCTATCAGTTACCTCAATACAGGGACCTTCTTCAAAATCCTTTTCAATGGTCCCAGTAACAGAGCCCTCTCCCGCCCAAGCTGCCTTCTCAACTAGCCTAGGCTAAAACCATGCAAGCCAAGGACGAGATGGACTCTCCACTACCTTCATATAATTCATTTAAAATAAATACAATAATAATAACAAAAATAACTCCAGATTGGGAAAATCTGGCACCCCTACCCAGAATCCCAACTTTACACCTTTAAACGCACTATTATCTTGCGAAAGGTTCAGAGTTTAGGCATTTTGTATCCTCTTAAGCCCATGTAGGTCCCACTTTAGAGACACAATCCCAAACTTTTCTACACTTCCAAAATGATGTAGGTCACACAAAGGATAAATACTTCTTGAAATAGGAGATCGAATCTGTAGTACAATGGGAACCCTTGACATATTCTTAAATTACCACGGCCGATAATACATCCTTGAAGCCTAATTGGACCCCCCAAGAGCAATGACCAACCTAGTTAAGTCATTCATGTAATCTATGAAGACACCCTTGACTTGGCTACTTTAATCTCCAAATGGCAGAAGGTAGTCAAACAAGTTACCCTCAATAATAATATCCACCTACTTATCTCTTTGCCCGTCAGCACTTTCGTAGTAAATATCATATTGGTGGACATCGATAGCTCAATAAACATCTTGTATCACCAAGCTTCCAAAAAATACAACTACCCACCATTGCCATCATATCCAATACTATCACATTAATATTATTTTCTAATTACAATACTTATGCCATGGGTACTATTGATTTGGAGGTTGAATGGGACCCTCCACAAGTATTGTAATGACAAATGATCACACTTCTGGTTGTAGATTGTCGCACTGCATACAACATTATTTTTGTTTTTCCCTGCACTCAAATTGGCACTTGGTCCATCAATGGCAATATTTAGTTGGCACAGACATGCTACCAGACCTCCATTGCCTAACCAACTAAAGTCGAAACCCCCCATGAGGATGTAGAGGCTGAAGGCTTCAAGAGCTATTTGATGAATTGGATGAATTCCATATCAATGTTTCATACAGAAACCAAAGGGTCTAGGTCAGTACAACTCTACATCCCATATTGAAGATTAAAATTATCGAGTAGTTGGATGAATTTCAACATATATTCACTTGGAATGCTACTAACATTTAACTGGTGCCATGATAATTTGTAGAGCATAAACTCAACATCCTTGACGTTGCAAAGCTGGTAATGTAGAACTGTTGCTCTTTCCACCCCAGATAAAAGAGCTATCATCAAGGTTGAACTTTAGGACCTACTTGTTGCATACCCAATCCATAGGGTCCAAAGCCCCCGATGGCTAGCAAACCCAATGCTACAGGAGCATGTCCTTTGGGCTCAAGAATTATGGTGCTGACTTTCAAGACATAGTCAACCGAATGTTCACTTCACAGTTTGGCAGGAACATTGAAGCATACAAACAAGACATCTTAATTAGTTAAATCACAAAATTTTGTTGACATTCACTACAAGAAAAATGCAAATTTGCGACGGCAAATTGCGAGGGCCAATCAGCCGTTGCCATTTGCGACGGCTTTGCGAGGGCGTATAATTTGGGGTGGACGCGTTGACTATCCCACGCAAATCCGTCGCCATCTGCGAAGGCTTTGTGAGGGCGAAATATTCATCGGCATTTCCGACGAATTTGCGATGACAACTCGGGCCGTCGCAAATTGCGGGATTTGCGTGGGCTTTTAATGATACATTTTCCTGCCCTCGCAACGCCTTCGCTGATTGCGGCGGATTTGCGAGGGCCTTTTTCCTGATTTATGTTCCTGCCCTCACAATGCCCTCGCTGATTGCGACGGATTTGCGAGGGCTTGATTTATAAATTTTATTTTTTTTTGTATTAAATAAATATTTTTTAATAATTTAATAGTTCTTAATTATATTTGTAATGAAGACATTAAAATTGAAATAAGCATAACAATTAAATTATAAAACATTTATTATTATAAGCATAACATTTATTATTATAATGTTTATTATTCCTTGTCATAGTTATTTGTAAAACTATTACAATTAAAATAATCTCTTATTGTTATTATTCCTTATGATAGTCGTAACTACTTAGTTATACAAAATCAATGACTTAAACATTTGATTGGCGTCAAATTTTGCAGATTTTATTTTTAATATATTTCTAAGAAATCTAATGGTTAGATTAAAAATTTGATTTTTATAAAATAAAAAAATACATATATTTCAATATTAAAATTACGAAACTAAATGGATGATGCACGAAATAGTATCGGATTAGCGTCAAATTTTGCAGATTTTATTTTTAATATATTTCTAATAAATCTAACGGTTAGATTAAATATTTGATTTTTATAAAATAAAAAATGCATATATTTGTTTTGGTTATGTTCAATGGTTGGATTAATCATTTAATATATATATATATATATATATTAAGGTGTTCATTATATAATACGTATATACATATACATCGTAACTTACATTAATGAAATATTATATTAGTATAAAATGATTTATACTACATTAATAAAAATATAAATTAAAATATTTTTGATAGTCTTATATTTTGATCAACTAATTTGAAAGAAATTTATGGGAGA
>JAXGGT010034056.1:0-13281 GCA_035583425.1 Marsdenia floribunda
TGGACACTTATTGAAAACCTGAAGATTTTTCAATCTAAAGAATTTCATGTGATGCTTGATATCAACGTAAATTAGACCATTTATAGATATTTTATGACATATTCAGTAGATGATCTGACGTATAACTATTATCAACTGGCAACTTGATGTTTGCAAAATTGCTTGCTCAAATAAGAAGACCATGAGCATAATATGTTTAGATAATATTTTGATTGACATAAGTGTAGAACATCTTATAGCTCACGTTTATACACACAAATTGGTTAGCTGAGTTGTTTTTTAAGCGATTTCAATTCACAAGTGTACATTTAATTACGAGAACAACACTTTTTATTACTTTAGAGCAATGCAATTTTATGTGTAACAGAATTTGGCGCATCATGCCTGTAAAAGTTTCACCCTACTTACAATTGACTAATGCTCAGTAGCCAAATATTTCCCGTCTTAAAATTTTTGAATTTGTGATATATGTTTCTCTAACTCCACCACAACACACAAAGATGGGTCTTCAAAGGAGATTGGGAATATTTGATTCTCCTATCATAAGAAATATTGGAGATCTTATACAATTCCCATGAATCATAATTCCCAATATTAAGGGGAGAAACACAAGTGCAACTTAATAATATTGAAAATATTTTGATCACCATACAAAGTAATATGAACTTGAAGTTCAAAAAATAATCCTATTGTACAATATAAATTATCATATATATTTACCAACCCAAAGAAAGTGACTAATTAAATCACATATATTAGCTGCAAATGCTCTATACGAATTGACTTCCCGATAGGGCAATCCATTAGTGAAATAAATTATGAGCCTATGGCACGCCGGAAGCGTGATAAACCAATTGGTTCTCAAGATCATAATCCCCACAAAAGAAAAGGAAAAAAAAAATGTTCTAAATGAGTCAATTGAACAAATTGTCACTCTTGAAGAGTCAAGAGACATAACAAAAGGAATAACTTCAGAAGCAGTTCAGGTACCTGAAAATATTGAAAGAGAAGAGAATGATGAGATCTCAATCAGTTATGTCTTTATGGGGGAAACAATCGAACTGAAAATAAATATTTTTCAACAATGTTTTTATAGAAAATGTAATGCTAACTATTGTGAATCATAATGGTGATCATGACCTTACATCCATGAATGAGTGTTGATGTAGATGTGATTAACTATATTTTTAAAAAAAGGTGCAATTGAAACATCATTGAATAACGAGAATTTTTTTAATTCATAGTCCGAACACCTGAAGATGTCATACTTATATGGTACAAATAGGTATTTATGCAACAATTAAATAAGAAAGATGAAGTTGTGAGATATAAAACACAACTTGTTGCACAAGGATTTTTGTAGAATTTTAACTACAAAGTCACATATTCTATTGTGGTGGATACAATTATATTTTGGTATCTCATTAGTCTGATAGCTAATGAAAAATTTAAATGTGCATCTTACGAACGTAAATGTAGCCTATTCATATGGCTCTCTTAATAGTATCTATATGAAAATCCCTAAAGGATTTAGCATGTCTGTGGCATGCAATTTAAATTCTCGAGAATTATATTCGATAAAATTATAAAGATCTTTGTATGGATTAAGGTAATCAGGGGGTATGTGGTATAATTGTTTCAGTGACTATTTATTAAAAGAAGGTTATCAAATAACCAAATTTGCTCGTGTGTTTTCATCAAGAAAGTAAATTCTGGATTTGCTATAATTGTTGTGTATGTTGATGATTTAAATATTATTGAAAATTGGAAGAGATTTTAAGAGCGGTAGATTCTTTGAAAAGAGAATTTGAGATGAAAGATCTCAAAAAAACAAAATTTTGCCTCGGCCTGCAGATCGAGAACTTGAAAAATAGAACTGAAATTTTCATACATCAATCAACTTATACGAAAAAGGTCCTTCAAAGATTTTATATGAATAAAGCACATCCATTGAGTATCTCAATGGTCGTTCGATCACTTGATGTAAAAAAGGACATTATTCGACCTCATGAGGATAATGAAGAATTTCTTAGTCTTGAAGTACCATATATTAGTGCTATAGGTGTACTAATGTATTTTACTAATAATACAAGACCTGATATAGCTTTTGCTGTTAATTTATTAGTAAGATTTAGCTCATGTCCAACTAAAAGATATTGGAATGGAATTAAACATATATTTTGATATCTCCGAGGTACAATTGACATGAGATTATTATATGTCAACAATTTCAAACCACAACTCATTGGTTATACTAATGCTGGTTACTTGTCTAATCCACATAATGCAATATCACAAACAGGCTATCTTTTCACATGTGGAGGTACTGTTGTGTAATTGCATTCTACCAAACAGACACTTATTACTATTTCTTCAAATCATGCAGTGATTATAACAATTCACAAAACAAGTCATGAATGTGTCAAGTTAAGATCTGTGATTCTACATATCCGGGAGACTTGTAGTTTATCTTTTGAGAAGAAATCTACTACAATACTCTATGAAGACAGTACAACATGTATAGCTCAGTTGAAGGAATGATATATTAAATAGGATCGTACAAAGCATATTTCACCAAATTTTTTCTTCACTCTTGATCTTCAGAAGAATGGCGATATAGATGTTCAAGTAATAACTTGACAGATTTGCTTACAAAGGCATTACCGACCTCAACATTTGAAAGATTTGTGCGTCAAATTGGAATGCGTCGACTCAGTGATCTTACGTAACTTTTGATCAGGGGAGTGTACAAAGGAAGATGTACTCTTTTTCCTTCACTAGAGTTTTTTCCCACTGGGTTTTTCTCTAGTAAGGTTTTAATGAGACATATTCCTTATACAAATGGATATTCAAAGGGGAGTGTTATAAATATTATTTATAAATGTGAATATCCTAACTGCCTAAAATATTATTAATTCTCTCAACAAGAGTCATCAGGAGTTGTATTATATATAGTCTTATTCTTTTCAATAGTTTTTGGTTGATAGATATTCTCTCTACATACATTCTCTCTACAAGACGTCTTTTCTGTTTTCTATATTTTCCTCTGTTATCATGTTTCCCTTTTATTTTATAACATTATCCAATTTTTTGTTTGATTAAATATATATAAATTGCATGACCAGAGACCAAAGACCATTTCCTTGAGCATCTAAAGTTCCACCGGTAATGGTTAGACCGGTGACTCTTTCAAACATGAGCTAATTCTCAATGTAACCAAGAGTACGATAATCGGAAGGAGACACTAGGGTGCCGTAGATTCGTATGGTTATGGCCTTGCTCCTACAATTTTGTCCCCAGAATGCAGCAGCATCGATCAAGTATCTACTTGTAGGTATGGTGTTCAAAACCGATGAAGTTGAATAAGCACAAGCTGTTGTCCATGCATTCAGAAAGGCCTTTGTCGAGTCTATCCAGCCGTTGGGTTTTGCTCCAAAGTTTTGCACATTATACGTGACTTTGGTAGCTGATGATAATCTTAGAAAGAAGAATTAGAAGAAGAAGAAGAAAATATCAAGAACTCTTCTTGGATTCACCATTTTTTCCCTCTAATTAATTTCTTGTTCCCTCGTGTCTGAAGGGTTTATATATACATTCATACATACATACGTACATACATATAAATAATTCAAGATGATGAGTGATTATGTTCTATCACAACAGAAATCATTTGATTCCTTTATTTAATTTTCTTTTTCTCCTTTTCCTAATCATGGAATTATTCCAAAATAATTCAAATGGGCTTCGTATTTGCCTAACCTAATACAACACTTAAACAACCGGTCCAAATTAAGCTAAGAAGTGATGTTGTCTGGGGTAGAGCGTGTTGAAGTGGTAGACGAAAGTAGGGTAGATGATCAGGAAAAGATAAACGTAGGTGAACGGGTAGGTGAAAATGAGAGGATGGATTTAGACGATTTGGGAGACGAAATGAATCAAGGGAGTCAAGAGAAGGTAGAAAAAAGTGACTCAAGTTATCATAGTAATTTGAGTGATGTTCCCGTGGACGAAGGCAAGGAGGGTGAGAGTAGTTCACCAGAAAGGGTAGAGGATTGGGTGGTTACGGAATATGAAGGGGCTATGTCAGACGATGACAATCGTTTTCCAGCTGAGGAGAGAGAAGAAATTGATTTTTATGGGGTTAGGGTAATAAAGATGGGCTATCTGCGAACAAAAATTGATAGACAATGTGGGGTGGTATATAGGTGCCATGGACAAGAAGTAGTAATACCCTATATAAACGAAGACAATGAAGATTTGTTGAATTTGTATGAACCTGTTGGGGACGAAGTTGCTCGTATTGAACCTGATATCGTCTTGAGTGAAGAGAAAGAAAAGAAGGTGGGGGTGGCTCAGTATTTAGTGTTCAAGTCTGATTTAGACGAGGAGAAAGAGCATCTGTTGAGGCAAGATTATGAATTGGACGATGACTATGAAATTATTTATCCTGGTGGTGGTATGCATGCCAATGATTGTCCAAACGATGGCATCGTGGTTTATATTGCACAATTGAGAGCATGTCTAAGGTTTCCAGTTCACAAGTTATTTGAAGATATAGTGCATTTTTGGCTAATTAATTTGGGGCAAATTTTGCCAAATGGTATCAGGGTGATCGTCGGCTTCATAATTTTATGTAAGATTAGCAGGGTGGCAGTTAGTTTAGATAGCTTTAGGCATTTTTTTATGATTCAACAAAGGTGTGGGACGAAGGAAGGGCGGGGGTTTTTTTAATTTTGGTCGTCGTTCAGGTTCGTCTCCTTTGATAGATCAGTCTATCAGTGTTCATAGCTGGAAAAGGTAATTTTTTTATTTAAGGTATCAAGACTTTCAGGGCTTGATACAGCCTTGGAATTATAAGTTTCATCTACGTAACGAGTTCAGACGATATGCTGGTGGAGAGAAGAAGAGTAATGAAATTATGAAGTTGAATGCTTTGCGGTTCAAGTTGGACGTGTATTTGGATTGGCCAGAAGGTTTACTTGAAGCTGTGGGTTTGGCCGGGGATCGGGTGGTCAAACTTTCTTGGTTAGGTATGGTGTATTTCATTCTTGATCGTCTATATAAAGTAATAATTTATTAGTATTGATGAGTTGTAGTGTTGATGTAAGTATTGTGGTAATTTTTATTATGATCGTCTCTTTTATTTTGTATTGTGATCGTCTAAGAAGTTTGATTTTTTAATTTTCTTATGTTCTTGTTGGGTTGAGTTTGATCTTCTTTTATTAATATTTTTGATGGTTTTGCAGGAGCTGGTGCCACGCAAGCAATTGCGAAGGCTCTCTTGGCCAAGAAGAATAAAAGGAAACTAGATGATGGTAAATTTTTGATACCATGTAGTAAGGTTCTGAATTCTCCCCCGCGTAAGGGAAGTTATTCATTTGATGGTGTTTTGTATTATGTTCCAGGGCAATTTAATGAAAAGGAAAAGAAGGCCAAGAATGACCGCAGAGAAAAAGCTGAGGAGTCGTCAAAAGAGACGATGAAAAAGTCATCGTCTGGATTGAAGACTTCGTCTCAGAAAGAAAGTGTTGTGGAAGTTAGGCGTAAGGTCACCGCAAGAAAAGATGTTGGAGCTGGGAAGAATGTTAGGCTGTTGGAAGAGACGATGGGTAAGGAACTCCCAACATTTAAATAAGACGATAAGGACAAGGGGAAGGGTAAAGTTGTAGATGCTAAAGTTCCGAAAGATACAGGAACCAAGTTCGTCCCAGATTGGAATGTGACGATGAAGAGTAAACTAAGTAATGCTAAGGAATTTGAAGATTACCTGATGAAAGGTTATCCGCCGGCTGAGGCTATAGCATTAAGTAAATATGGTTTTTCAGATCTGGAAGGATATTGGCTGAGGCGGAAGTGTGAGGTTTGTGATCGTCTAATGCTAGGTGTCTTTTTGATACCGTAGTTTAATGCAATTTATCTTACGATCGTCTGTATTTTTTTCTTAGGGTTGGTTTGCCGATGCTGAGATGTTTCGTCGGTATAATAAGATAAAGGATAAGGTGCAAAGGGAGATTGTGTCGCAAAAAACAGCACAAGCAGAGTTGAAGGAGGTTAGATCGTCCAAGTTTACTGTAGATAAAGAGTTGGTGGAAGAAAAGAAAAAAGTTGAAAATTTGTTGAAGGATGTAGACGATCTGAAAAAGCTTGCCAGCTCTTGGGAAGCAAAATACTGGGAGGAACATGCTTGCCGATCTAAATGGGAGGAGAATGTAAAGTTTTTGAAAGAGAAGTACGAGGATGAAGAAGAAAATATTAATCCTCGAACGTTCAATTTCTGTCGAGAGGCATTCTTGAAGTCTGATGAATGTCAAAACATGATAAATGGAACGAATTTAATAACTATTCAGGACGCGTTTAAGTAAGCGGCAGCTGTTGTTCATGCGAAACATCCAGATTTTCTTTTTCCGGGGGAGTTGCAAGTGTATTTTGATGAGGAGTTTTGTAAAAATTATACTATGCCTTGGGAGGACGATTGTGATATAAAGGCTTTGTTGAGGCTTTTCCTACGCCAGATAATTCTGATGAAGAAGGTGGTCAAGAAGAGAATATGGTCATGGAGCAATGAGAGGATGGGCAAAATGTTGTGAGGCCTGTGGACGATGGGGTGAGTGTCGAAGGGATTGAGACAGAAGAGAGTGTTGGTGGTCTACCAACTGGAGGTATTGAGACGATGGTGGGTGAAGAGTAAGGGGCGATGGAAGTGGACCCATCGTCTGGGAACTGAGTTTTTGTTTTATATTTTTGTTGGTTTTTGGACGATGTAAAGGATTGATAATTGTTGAAGAATCATGAATTGAAACTGATGTCTTTGTGAAATTGATGTCTTTGTTATTATCATCATTATCATTCCTGGTGTTTATTTTATTTAATTATTTAATTAATTATCATATATATAAAACAACAAAAATATAAAACAAAAACTCAGTTCCCAGACGATGGGTCCACTTCCATCGCCCCTTACTCTTCACCCACCATACGTGAATACATAAATGTTGATAACATACGTATATGTGGAAAACTAATAATAATAATAACAGAATATTAATGATAAATGTTGTATATTATTATAAGTGCAAAGAATAGTAGAAGATATTTAGTATCTTAAAAAACAAAAAATGGTTAAAAAATGCAATGATTTTGGACTGTATTTTACGGGAAGAATTTTTTCAAGTTCTTGATGTTCCAACCGCGAGCAAGTTCTCTACCGTTCATATCTTGGAGTTTATAACTTTTATTGTTGTTGTCTTTTTTGATGATATATGGTCCTTCCCATGTTTGATCAAGTTTTCTGCTGGGTTCCTGTCTGCTTATTTCGTTTTTTCGGAGGACGAGATCTCCTTTTATCAGAGGTCTGGGTTTTACTCTTCTGTTGTGGTATTGATATAGCAGACGCTTGTAGTGTTCTTCTCTTTGTGCTACTCTTTCTCTTAGATCGTCTAATATGTGTAAATTTTCTGCCAATTTTTTATTGTTTGAGGTTTCATCAAAAATATCTGTTCTTGAAGATGGGCTGCCGATTTTAACTGGTGTGAGTGCTTCACTTTCGAAACACAGATTGAAAGGTGATTCGCCTGTTCTGGCATTCAGAGTTGTGCGAAACGACCATAGAACATGTGGTAATTCATCTGTCCAGCGTCCTTTGGCCGAATTGAGCCTCTTTTTTAATCCTTGGAGACTGATGCGATTTGTGACTTCGGCAAGGCCATTCGTCTGTGGGTGACCAACAGATGTGAAGCGATGTTCCATGAAGAGCTCAGTGCAAAGAGTCTGGAATTCTTTTGATTCGAATTGAGTTCCATTGTCGGTTATCAGGATTTTTGGGATTCCAAATCTGTTGATTACGTCATGCCAAAAGAAATCTCTAGCTTTCTTGGCAGTAATGGTGGCGGTGGGTTTTGCGTCTGCCCATTTTGTGAAATAATCAACAACGACGAATAGGAATTGGAGTCCTTTGGTTGCTTTTGGGAAAGGTGCCAAGATGTCATGCCCCACTGATAAAAAGGAATGGGGGCAAGATAACAAATGTAGTACATATGCTGGAAGATGGTGGAGATTGGCATGGATCTGACACTTCTCACATTTCTGGACAAATTTCAGGGCGTCTTGTTCCATTGTTGGCCAAAAATATCCTGTTCGCATGATTTTGCGAACCAGGCTTCGGGCGCCGATATGAGCGCCACAGATTCCTTCGTGGATTTCTCGCAAAACGTAATTGCCTTCGTCTTTAGTTATGCATTTTAAGGGCGGCCAGGAGAAGCTTCTTCTGTACACTTGATTGTTCATAATGGTGTATCTGGAAGCAAACGATCTAATTTTCTTTGCTGCTTTGTGATCGTCTGGGAGGAGTCCATCTTTGATATATGAGAAAAGAGAGGTGATCCAGGTAGTTTCCGTATTCAAAGTCATAACTTCGTCTGCTTCAATGGAACGTTTTGTCAAAGGTTCCAACCAGCAACCTTGTATAAGGGAGCCAAATTTTAACTTTGATAGCGTATCCGCTTCCATATTTTTTTGTCTGGGAATGTGTTCCACTTTAAGATATGCAAAGGAAGTGGAGAGGTGTTGTACTTTGTTTAGATATTTCTGCATATTTTCTTCCTTAGCATCATATGATTCGTTGATTTGTCACACGAGAACCTGGGAATCAGTTTTTATTATGAGTGAGTGAATGTTGAGACTCATGGCGGTATGGAGGGTGTCAAGTAAAGCTTCATATTTTGATTCGTTGTTGGTGATGGAGAAATTGTATTTTAATGCATAAGCTAGACGAACTCCTTGATCATTTTTTAGGACTAAACCTGCACCTTTTGAATGAGTGGATGAAGAGCCGTCAATGTGAGCGATCCAACAATGTTGTAAGGTTGGCACATGACTATGATTGTTTGGAACGGAGATAGTTTTTGAGATTATGCATTCCACCAGGAAGTCAGAAAGAGCTTATGCTTTGATAGCCCTTTTGGGACAAAAGTTGATTGTGTGTCCCGATAATTCAATAGCCTATTTCATTAGACGTCTTGAGACATTCGGACTGTATAGTATTTGTCTGATGGGAACATTTGTATAAACGGTGACGTCATGTCCTTGGAAATATGGGATCAACTTGCGAGACGTGATGATTAACATTAAGATGTATTTTTCGACAGTTGAATATCAGAGTTTTGGTCCTTGCATTAGGTGACTTAGATAATAAACAGGAAAGTCCGCGTTCTGTCTTGTGACAGAGAGAAATGAACTTAAAACTTCTTCGGAGACAAACAAGTGTAGATTCAAGATATCGTCTGGATTTGGGGAAAGCAGAAGTGGTGGGTTGCTCAGGTGAGTTTTGAGATCGTCGAAGGCTGTTTGGCATTCTTTGGTCCAAGTGAAAGATGAAGATTTTAGGTTGCGAAGAATTTTATAGAACGGGAGAGACTTTTCGCCTGATTTTGCCAAAAATCTGTTGAAGGCTGTGATGCGTCCAGTAAGTTTTTGAACCTCCTTAACAGTTTGGGGGGGTTTATATCTAAGAGGGCCTGGATTTTATATGGGTTTGCTTCGATGCCTCTGTGTGATACTATGTACCCAAGGAATTTCCCGGCCTCTATTCCAAATGAACATTTCTTTGGGTTGAGTTTCATGCCGTGTGTACTAATGGTGTTGAAGGTTTCCTTCAAATCGTCTAGGAATTGTGGTACTTCCTTGGTTTTGATAAGGATGTCATCTATATATGCTTCAACATTTCTTCCCATCTGAGTTGCAAACATTTTGTTCACCATGTTCTGGAATTCTGCGCCTGCATTCTTGAGCCCAAAAGGCATGCGCTTGTAGCAATATAACCCATGAGGGGTGATAAAAGAAGTTTTCTCCTCGTCTTCTTTAGCCATCTGGATTTGGTGATATCCTTTATGAGCATCTAGAAAACACAGAAGAGCGTGGCTAGATGTGGCATCAACTAGTTAATCAATTTTCGGAAGTGGGAATGGTCGTTTTGGAATGTATTTGTTTATAGATGTAAAATCTATACACATTCACTATGATCCATCTGGTTTTGGGACAAGAACTAGGTTTGAAACCTAAGTTGGAAATCAGACTTTCCGAATGATACCAGCATTTAGTAGATCTGTGACTTCTGTTTTGATGACTTCTTGGCGATCCGCTGCAAAAAATCTTCTCTTCTAGACGATGGGTTTGGTGGATGATGGGATGCCGAGGTGATGTTTAGCGAAATGACGAGGAATGATGCCTAGGTCTTGGGAGGACCAGGCAAAAATATCTTGGAAATCACTGAGGACCTATTTGAGATCCTCCTTAAGTTTGGGAGGGAGGTAATGTCCAATTTTGAGTATTTTTGCAACTTGGTTCATGATCTTGAATTCTTCTATTTCCGCAGCGGGTTCGAGCCGGTCACCTGTTACTATATCAGTAGTCTTTACTGTCTCACAATGTTCAGCCTGTTCGATGGCTGTCAGGAAACAAGTTTGTGCTTGTGTCATGTTGCCTTGAATCGTGTGGAATGTTCCATTGACATCCATGGTGATCTCGTTTCTGAAAGTGCCTATGTGAGCCTTCATTTGATTGAGTCCTAGTCTTCCTAGAATGACATTGTATACCGTTGGAGCGTCTACTATGAGGAAATCGATAAGTTCAGTAACAAAATTGTTAGATCTTCCCCATTTGACTGGTAATTTTACATTGCCTTTGGTGAAGATTGTGGCTCCTGTGAATCCAATGAGGGTAACATGATCGTCTATAATGGAAGAGGATAGGATGTTCATGGCTTTTATGACATCCATGTAGATGATGTTAGCCGAGCTTCCGTATCAATCAGGATCCTCTTGACTAGGCAATTGGCAATATTCAATGAGATGACCAATGAACAATTGTCATTTGTGGCATCTGTCCGTTGACATTTCTCCCCACGTCTATCTCCTTGAGATCGTGATGAAATTCCTAAGATCATGTTTATGATCTTTAAAGGTTTCTCATCATTTGTTGTTTGTCCAAGTTTATTTATGTATTCTTGGAAGTGACATTTCCGTATAGCGGCTTCAATGTTGCTTTTTAGAGAAAAACAATCGTCTGTAAGATGGCCTATGTCATTGTGATATTTGCAAAATTTCGATTTATCTCTCTTGTCTTTGGGAGCAAATATCGGCCTTGGAGCTGGAAGGAGATCTGGATCTTTCAGTTCTTGTAAAATGATGGATCATCTGACATTTAGAGGAGTGAAGTTTTGAGGTTCGTCCTTTGGGGTGAGATGAGGAAAATATTTGTCTCTGAACTCCGGGTCGTTGTGAATGCTAAGCTGTCTTATGGGGTGGTAATCTGTGTGTGGAAGCGCCTGGTGTGTTGAAGTGGTTGGTGATGCGTTTATGGGGTAAGAATCCCGCGGGGGACGAACATCGGCATGGTGGGATTTTCTGAAATAAGGCTTTCGAGGAGAAAACCTCTTGAAGGCTAGGTTGATGTGACTAGGAGCGTAGGAATGAGGACGATCCCTAAGATTGTTATCTCTCTTGGGGTGTGCTTTCATCAATTCATCTTGTTCGAATTATCTGATCTCCCATTTTGATTTTTCCAAATTCTCTACTTTGACCCACTTGTTAATTTTGTCTAGAAGTTCTATCATCGTCGAGGGTTGCATGATGTTCAATTTCTCTGAGTAACGGCCTGGACGAAGGCCGTTACAAAAAGCTTCAATGTAGGATTCGTCTGTTAGATTGTAGACTTGCAGGCTTTCATCATGAAATCATTTTGAATATTCTGACAGTTGTTCTCCAGGCCTTTGTCTGATATGCAGAAGATGCGTCCTTGGCTTTTTTAGGGAGTGACTACCAGCAAATCGTTGGAGAAATAAGTCGCCTAATTGATCGAAAGAAGCAACGCTTTTGGGAGGCAGGGAGGAGAACCAGTCTAACACTCGTCCGCCTAGAGAACCAGCAAAGAAGCGACATAAGAGGAGATCATTAGCAAATTGGGTCATCATCATGGTGGTATATCGTCTGATGTGGTCTTCTGGGTCGGGTGAGCCAGTGAATTTCTCTAAAGGAGGAAGTTTGAAGTCCTTTGGCGTTTTCTCTGAGAAACAAGCATCAATCAGTGATTTTAAGATATTCCATGGTCGTTTTATTGATGGAGGAGCAGAAATAGGGTTCGACAATGGGATTGGTGGAATGGTTGTTGGTAATGTTCTGGTAGTTGGAGGAGTGGGATCGTCTGAATGGAAATTGTGTGGTTGCATTCCAAGGTTCTGGGATCTGTCTGGAGCAGGCTGTGAGTGTCCCAGGGTAGCGGTTGGGAGGAGATATGGCTTGTCATGTGGCTGGAAAGTGTGCAAATTATCACTAGTTTGTTCCTGAACGTGTTCAGGAATTTCTCTTGGTTGTCGCGAGGTTAGAAAAGCTTTAAAATCATCCATGTATGTAAATAGGAAAGCCAAATCGTCTGCGTGCTTTGGATCGTCTAGAATGTGGTCACGGCGTCCGCTGGTGACAGAGCGTGTAGGAGACATAACCCGCTGCCTTCTTTTGCCTTGAGATGAAACCGCTGCACCGACCAAGTAGGATCGGTGATCCTTGGAGCGAAGTGGGGGTTTCGTGATGTCGGGGAGTTTGGCAGGCATAGGGGGAGGTTGGGGAGATGGTCCCAGAGGGAGAAGACGGTGTGGGTGTATGGAAGATGTGAAACCTGGAGTCGGTGGGGTTTTTTGTGCGTCTGCCGTAGGAAGAGTGGAATGCATAGTGTCTGGAAAAAGAGGTCCGAAGAGTTGGGTGGGCGCCAATTATGATGTGGAGATTAACCTGGGTTGAGGGCAGATCGGTCTTTTCTGGTCGACTTCCCTCATTTGCTTCCTGAGCAAAGTTCTTTAACCTGCAAAAGCAAAAGCAAAACTAGGGAGGTTCCCCAGGCGGCCCCTCCGATGGTTAAGTCAGAATCTGTTCAGGAAGGTCAAAGCAAAGCGATAAAAGTATGAAAGAGGGTTAAAGTCCACTTACCTGATTTACGGGTCTTGTCTTCTATTTATAGAGTTGAGAAAATAATAATCTTTATGAGTTCTAATCCTTTTAGGAAAAGGATTTCTTATTTAATAATATTTAAATAATAATATTGATCAATAATATGAGATTCTCTTTTTGACAGGAGAAGGATTAATATTTAAGAAATAACGGACAAATATTACAAGACTTCTTTACTTCCAAAGCTACTCCAGTAGAAACAATAATTGGCGCTGGTTATTTACAAGAAGGTACGTGTGGCAAATGTATAATTTTTACACACACACCCTCCCCCCCCCCCCAAAAA
>JAXGGT010034067.1:0-13277 GCA_035583425.1 Marsdenia floribunda
AAGCGTCCCGATGAACAGTGACTGTGAACAGTATTTTTCAAACCAAAATTGCCAAATTATGCACTGAAAACAAAAGAGAAAAAAAAAAAAAAGAATTGGATAGCAGTCAATCAATGAAATCCTATTTTAATTATAACGACCATTGGCTTCCCCGGCAACGGCGCCAAAATCTTAGTAAAGGATAAATTCGCAGTTGTCGTCAAACCGGCCAAGATTAATTTAAAAACTAAAAAGCAATATAGTGCTCACCAGGTCATTTGGATTTGGGCTTGAAATAGAATAAAAATATAATTAAAAATCCAACAATTTAATATTAATAAATAAAAGTCCTAAGAATGATAGAGAGATATATTAAATACTAAGTATTAAAGGTCCAAAATGTATAAATCTATATGTTATCATTGGCCACTCCTTTGCATTTATTTTATGCAAACAACAACTTATCTTCTTTTGAAATTACAATAGCCAATGAACAAATACTCATCTTTCCAACCTTGAACACTGCTAGTGCTAGAAAACACACTTTTTACCAATGACATTTTCTGTACATAAAAGAACTCGCGGCCTTCTTCCCTGTTAAATTTTGACTTAGAAGATAAAATTTTCTCCAAAGTTCAAAACTAACCTCCACACCTAACGCTCGACACATAATAATAAATCCTACCATCAATCTTATAACACTGGGGCAAAGCTGGCCAAGTTGCATGTTAAAATATCTCATAATATCCTTAATTAATGGGTGCATCGGAAAACATAAGATTGTCTGAATATGTACGACATAGGTGGTTAGGAACTTGGTTGGTGGATTATACATCCGTTGATCCATGATGGAATTAAAGTCACAAAAGATTTTGGAAGGCTATATGCCTTTAAAATCACACCAGTAGATTGCAATTGAGAAACCTTCATCAGAAATTGAGGGGTTTGGGCATTGGATTTTTCCCCCGCCGCCTTATCTTTTATGTTCATACATCCCCCTGGTTCAAAAACTATCAACTCACAGTATCTAAGGCCTTCGAAAGGGTCGTTTTATCTACAAAAGGGAAGTCAAAATACTTGCCTCTTGTGAGACCCTTTGTCTTGGGGCACGAGGCATGAACAGAGACAGTGGTTTGTCACCTATGCAGAGACAATGCTCAGGTACCCAAATAAAGTCATAAGTGTCGAGGATATCTATGGAAGACCAGACTTAGACATTTGAGACCCATGAGTTGGGGTGGCTCAAGTGGTACGTGACATGACCATGCTTGTGCACACATGGTATGCTTTGGCAAAGGAGTGTGTCAAAACCAAGTGGCCTACAATGGTTCTATGGACATACTGAGTTGGTGGGCTTATGATAGTTCAGTGACGAGATGTTTTGTGTGGGTTAGCTTTGACTAAGTAGTGGTGCGGGTTGACATGGAATAGGGTCAAGTCAGGCAGGTAGCTCAGCTAGAAGACTTGGTCCACTTGAAGATTCTAGAAGGTTCTGGAAGATCCTAGAAGATGAAGACTTGGTCTCTTTACCTAGACATTCTTACAAACTCTACCATCTCTGCACATGTGTCACGATTTCGGCTATCGGTGATATTATCTCTTCTCTATATATAACAAGAGGAGAGGTATTTCATTCAATGATTGTATTCATTCTCATATTCTCTAGTGGAGTTAGAGAGAGAACTTGTAGAGAGGAGTTCTAAAGATTGAAAGGGTGTGAAGGCATATATAGGTAGATAGATAGTTGTGTACTTATATCTATCTCGTAGGCCCTTAGTTTTGTAATTTGTATCCTTTTTCTATTTGGGAATATAGTGAAAGGTTGCGCAGATGGGCTCGTAAACTATTGTGTGTTGATCTTTATTGCCTTCTTTCCTCAATGTCTAAAGTTTTTGAGTTGTGTGTTAATACAGACACCTCGTGACACCTCCTATAGCATACAAAATTTTAGTAGGAGCAACCTCATTCCCCTCATTAACAGGCCACAATCGAATCACCTCGTCTTCATATTCCAACCTATTATTTTTTATCTCCATATTAAGGGGAAGAAAATTTGATACCTGTATGAGTAGCCATTCTCAAAGGGATTATCTTACTAAAAGAATGAGCAGAAAAAATACGCAAATTTACCAAGTACTCGTTGAACCCGCAAACAAGAATCAAAACCTTAGTAAATAGCTAGTCACCGCAGAAAGGCTAACACTGTTGAAGCTAACCCATTAATTACAAGCTACAGTTGAAACATTAGCAAAACAAAATTAAAAATACATAATAAAAACTCATATGCTTTATTCTTCTTATATATCTTATTGGGGCTATTAACATACCCAAAAGAAGCCTTCAACAAAGAAGCACCTTCAGGCAAAAGCTTTACCCTACTTTAATACCAGCCTCCCCTTTTTTTTTCTTTTGTTTTGGTTTCTTTGAAATTTGCAAAACTCAAAAATTCAAAACTATTGGAATGAAACAAAATAAGGGATGAATCATGAATCCCACTTCGGGAACTCAAGATTTCATATTATTGCGGGTCCCAAAATACCAAAAAAAAAAAAGGGGCCACCCATTGTCAAAGCATTGAATTAGGTTATCAAATATATATATATATACAAACAAAAAGGGGCTATATACAAAAGAAAAAGGGGCTAGTGGTATATTCAGTGAGCATAGTGCGATGCCATGATGGCAAAGCGATGACTTAAGTCATCAAGAGGGTACCCACATTCACATAAAAAATGGACCAGAGGACACCTTATTTAAGACACATGACTTAATAATAGTTCTTCTAAAAGAAGAGTATATTCAAAGGGATTAAATAAAAAAGTGAGTTCAGTTATAAACCAACATCATATCTTTGTCGCACCATAATTTTTAGGTAGATAAATGAAGTGATTGGATAATAGACCAATTACATTTACCTACGATCATACAGCAAAAGTCTATTAAATAATAATAATGGATAAGCCAAAAGTAAAAACAAATATACGTATAAAACATGCTCTTTGAATAAAGGAGGATCACTAAATCCCACAATGAAAATAATAAAAATCAACAACTGTGCCAATATGTAACATCAAGAAAGCTTCAAATAAGGTAAGGTGTCTAGTTATGATCTATTGCACATTATATCTGTTATACTGAATACTAACTTGGGCATTAGAGTGGACCTGGGGAGAATCCCCACCTTTGTCTTGGTTAGGGAGCAAGGAAGAGGAGGACCACATGAGGAGAAGACCCCAGAAGCATTTGGACATAGGGTTAGGTAACATCAATTACAAAATGCATTCACATCCAGGTGATTATGTCGAAGAAAGTAGTTTTTGCACCCTTTAATTGACACACTTTGACCTTCATCGTAATCGTCAGTGTTCAAGTAATGCTTAACCTTCTTTACCATCTGATCTTATGGGTTTTTATTTATTGGCCTATATGGTTGTTTACTTCATAATTGGCAAATCTACCATTGTCTTTCCTTGTTCATTTTCTTTTTTTGTTATTGGTTATTTATTTGGTTTCTAGTGATGAAGGAGAGTACGAATTTGAAATTATTCCAAATAAAAGAACTAAAAAGTTATATATATATTAAAAAGGAGAGAGAGAAAGTATGTCCGCTTCACTCCCAACTGAGGAAACAAACCTTCTTCAAAGGAGTGTCAGAAAAACTAAACACATATTGTCAGGTAGTACGAAGGATGTTGACTTCGCTAACAACATGGCTATAATACCTTTGAACGATGAACATTACAATACATAGAATACCCACGACTAATACCTAGGCTAACAAGTCCTTTGTTGAGGCTCTGAGAAACCTAAACAAGAGACCCCCATCTACATTGGGAATGAAGATATGGACGAAGGTGAAGACTTTGACTTGTCGAATATTTGAGACTCGTTAAAATCTATAGATTAGGATCTAACACTGGCTACCATTGATATCCCAATAGAGCAATATCAATAAATATGGAAACCTTGGGGCAAGGAATTGATTCTAAAATTGTTGGGGCGGTTAGTTGCTTATGAAGTTTTAGCACAAAGAATCAGGGACTTTTGGGGACTTGAATAGGGCTGCAAACTCATTGACCTAAAAAAAGGATTTATCGAAGCTTATTTCTACTCGGAGATGATTACAACCATGTCTTGGAAGGCAGTCCTTGGTTGATAATGGGACATGATCTCATGGTTTCAAAGTGGAAACCAAAATTCAGGCCCTCCACTACCACCATCACCTCTACTCTCACTTGGATTCAACTCATAGAATGCTTATAGTATTTTTCAATGAAAAATCCCTAATGATCATTTGAGGAGCACTCAATAGAGCAGTTAAAGTAGATACAACTACAGTGACAGCAACCAGATAAAGGTATGCCAAAATCTATGTGGAACTCGATCTCTCCCAACCTTTGATTCCAAAAATAAATCTGTATGGAAGAACCAAGTTGTAGAATATGAAGGATTATTTCAGATATGTTTTGAATACGGTGATTATGACCATTGGGTAGTTGCATGCAGTAAACATAACTTGGATACAAAACGTGCACCTGCAAAAGTGGGTACAATGACAGGGCCACCTGAAACAGAATAGGAAAAATTGGGACCCTATGGTTCATGGATGATCCCATCCTACAATTGCAGAAGAAGACAACAAGGGAGCTAGAAAACTACCGAGGGAGTAACTGAGAAACAGCCTCAAAATCGGAAACCACAAAGGGCACTTGAATCTAGTAAGGAGATAACAATACCGTGGTGCAAGAGACATCTGTCACAAGCACAAACCATGTCAAGCCACAAAAGGAGTAGGAGAATGTAAAAAGTACTGTAGCCACTGCAACAAGCAGCATAGTGTTAGCCTCCAGATATGCCATCTTGGAGGAGATATCTGAAGAATGGGGAAATCTAGAGGATGAAGTAGTTACTCTAAAGGAGAAAATCAATGCTATTCGTGGCCCAAGTAACAAAAATCATAATGAGACTACTTCAGAGAAAGCGAATCTCAACACAAGTAAACAGAAAGAGAAACAAAAGGCCCATTCAAATACTCAAGGAAAGAACAAAAAAATTGAGGAGTGCATAAGTGGAATTTGACCTTTTACGCTAAATCAGCCAAGAGCCAATGGACAGAAGCATAACCCAACGTTTCTAACCTCAAACCCTCTAGCTCAAAGGGTCCTAGAGACAAAGCAGTACAAAAAATAGGCCAGGCATAATCTCAACAACTGACCAATGGGCCAAGAAAGCCCAACTTACTCAAAGGCCCAAACAAGAGGACTCAAGGATTGGAACGCACACCTAAGCAAATCAATCTAGGATTCAACAAAACTTCATAGCAACCTTCAGGACCATAAGTGCATCAGAAGTTGCTTGAAGGTGTGGTTGACTGCCATAGTAAAGTCAATGAAGGTACTTCCCACCAAAATTCCTCGTAATTTTTTATGATTACATCATGGAATTGTCATAGGGCATAATCTATGAATTTTCACAGCTACCTTGGCAAACTTTTGAGACCTCATAAACCACATATACTTGTGTTGTTAGAAACTAAAGTTGGTAGCTAAGTTCCTGGTCCCATTTCTCGAAGCATCTTGCAACAGAAGCATGTGCATTTTCTAGGGGGGGTTTGGATATTTTAGGATGAAAACATATGGATTTGGAAGTTGCTTCGACTGATAATCAAATAATCATAGTGATTATTTGAAAGCAAAATAGGGCAGACTAGGAATTTTTAGTGGTATATGCCTCCCCCAAGTCCTGGTTGAGACAGGAGTTGTGGGAGTTTTTGAAAAATTTTGGGTGATTGCATTGCTTTTCCTTGGGTCCTAGTTGGAGACTGGAATCAAGTTTCAGAACCGTGTGATAAGATAGGTTGTCGGACATCGAACTCTAAGCTTTCTAAACTATTTTGGAACATGCTTGAATACTGTGAACTAGTCAACTTGGGGTTCTACAATCCCCATTTCACTTGGACCAACTAACGACAAGGACAGGGCATATTAGTGAGAGGTTGAATAGGGCCTGGGTTAATTAGCTCTAGAAGAGAAAATTCCCATCCTCTCATGTGAATTATTTGGCACGACTACACTCGAATCATAGCCTCATCATTCTATAGTTGGATACTGAGAGGGAGCCTCAACCTTAGGCAACCAAATTTTTCCTGCTAGCTATCTGGTTCAAGTAGAAAAGTTTTGAATAGTGGTCGAGAAAGCTTGGCAGGAGTCCAATGAATGCCTACGAGGAGCCATGTCTAAACTTAAAGTTTGATTGCAGTTTGGAACAAATGGTGCTTTGGAAATATCTTTTCTGAGACGAAATGGTGTTTATTCATGCTTGAAGGTAAACTGAAGATTCTAGACTCCCGAACATTTTCTTACCTTGAACATCTGGAGGAAAATATTTTGGCTGAAATGGACTATATCCTAAAATAGGAAGAGGATTATTGGTGCTAGAAAGCAAAGAGCTCTTGGATTTAAAGAATGGGAACAAAATACAAAATAATTTCATATGAGTCCTTTGATTTAGGAAAAAAAAAAAAAAAGAAGAGAATTGTGCGACTAAAAGCACCAAGTGGGGAATGGTGTGATAATCCTTTGATGTTTGAAAAATGGGCCAATAAATTCTACAAGGATTTATACACTGCTGAACCAGTTAACACAATGTTTGAATACACACTGCAATTTTCCCAAATTAAAACATCACGATGAAAGGTGGCTAAATAGGAAAGCTTCGATAGATGAAATCAAAGTGGCTATTTTTCATAAGGGATAGGAGAAAGTAGTTGGACCAGATGGGGTTACACTTGCTTTCTACCAGAAGTACTAGCATCTTGTGGGAGATTGAGTAACTAATTACATTCAAACACCCTTTTAGATTGGAAGGGTGGATCGAATGATAACCAAACCCTCATTTGTCCACTACCAAAAGATTATCCCCCTGAAAACCTTTCCCAATTCTGGCCTATTGCTCTATGCAATGTATTGATGAAAGTGATCCCCAAAATTCTGGCCAATAGACTAAAACCTCCCATGCTTAAACTAGCCAGTAAGCAACATATGAGCTTCATTGCTGGGAGACAAGCAGTGGATCAAGTAACTATAGCCTAGGAAGTAGTTCATTCTCTCCATTGCAAAATGGGGAAATCAGATAGTATGATTGTAAATATTTACCTAGAGAAGGCGTATGATAGGGTTGATTGAAGTTTCCTGAATGAGATAATTTTGGTAGTAGGCTTTAATACACATCTCATGGGACTTATCATGTTAACATCCCTCTCGATTTTATGGAATGGGAAGTAATTTGAAGGGTTCCGACCTCAATGCGGCCTTAGGCAAGGCGACCTTTTGTCCCATACCTCTTTGTCCTATGTATGGGGGTATTGGGACAAAGCATCTCCAAGGCAATGAGCTTCAAGAAATGGAGACTGGCCAAAAAGTATCTCATAACAAACCCTCCATTTCACATTTTTTTTTGTGTGCAGATGATCTCCTCCTATTTGGCGTGGCAATTGAAACTCAAGCCCAAGTAATGAGGGATATCCTACACGAATTTTGCAACCTCTCTGGCCAAAAAGTGAACCTCGAGAAGTCTACAGTGTGGTTCTCACCCAACACATAAAGGAAAATTTAGACTACTATTTTCCAGAAATTCCACATACATCAAATAACCAACTTGGGATTGTATTTGGGTTTTCCCTTAGTGCATTCCCACCCATCCAAACATCACTTTGAGAAACTGATTTCTAGAGTAAGAAGCATACTGGTCGGTTGGAAGATGAAGAATCGATCTAGAGCTGCTAGAGCCTTACTTATCCAAACAATAGCCTCATCCATTCCTGCATATCTAATGCAGGCAACCGAAGTTCCCCAACACATTGTACAGTCATTGGAAAAACTAAATAGACGGTTTCTCTGGGCAGATTTGGTCGACTAAAAAAAGATACATCATGTAGCTTGGCATAATATGTGTAGATCTAAGGGTGTTGGAGGATTAGGTCTTTGCAAATTATAGGACACAAATCTAGCAGCATTAGCCAAACGTTTTTGGCCTATGTTCCAAAAAACCCAGGCATTATGGTGTCAAATTCTCATTAAAAAAATGGTCAAATGACCGATCTACAAGGGTTACAAAGAAGGGGAGTATTGTTGCATCTATGGAAAGGAATACATGTAGGATGGAAGCTGCTACAATCTGGAATTAAATGGCAGATTGGAGATGGCACCTTGTTACATTTCTAGACTGATATTTGGATGGGAAATGAGCCTCTGATAGCAAGTTGCAAACAACCAGCCCCTTCTGGTTGGCTCAAAAGGTTTGTAGCTGAGTAATGGGATTAGGAATCAGGTTGGCTACTGGGGGAGCTCTCCATACATCTCAACAGTGTTGTGCATAAAAATCCAAGAAAAAATGGTAGCTAGAGAAGGCCAAGATACTTGGACTTGGAAAACATCCACCAGGGGGCATTTTCATTTCAACTGCTGTGTCTGACTTATTTCAAGATACTGAGGAGCTGAGTTATAAGGGAAGTTGGAAGAAACTACGGAAATGCAAAGGCTTGACACGTAGTTCTATGACACTGTGGCTGTTGAAACATAATCGGCTTCCTACTGTAGACTTACTCTGGAGATGATCGGTTATCAACAGCCCTAAATGCCTAAAATGTGGATCATCATCCGAGACGTTATTTCATCTAGTCATGGATCACACTAACATGAGAGCCCTCTAGAAGATTTTATTTGGAAATGATCTATTTTTGAAATTCTGGTACACCAACTCGATTGATGCTTGGTCGTTTGCTCAATTGCTCGAAGAAAATGGAACATTTAATGCAAGAGCTACATTAGAAATATATCTTCAAGCAAACGACTCATGAGATTTGGTGGCATTTTAGAAATATTGTGCAATATAAACAAGCCAAATGTCCTTGTCCTCACTCTTTTGTTAGATCATGTTTAGTTAAAACTTAGGAAATTCTATCAGAATGGCTCTAAGGGAACCAGACTAATGTCTTGACCGGATGTAGAGTTTATAAAAGGGAAAACACTTCATTTTTGTGTACATTTATACAAGGCTTTTTGCATTTTTAATGAAAGATAAGATCTCTTTTCACTGAAATATATATATATATATTAAACTAGGGGTTTTCTTCTAGTTATATATTTATAGCCTAAACTAGTGAAAGCTAGCTAAAATCTAGTATCCATGAATGAACAAGAGAAGGAACTAACGGTATTATCATTCTAATAAATAAATATATACATATATATATATATATATATATATATATATATATGTGTGTGTGTGTGTATATTTATAGCTAATAAAATATTAATGAAAAAATTAATCAATCACTGCCTTTATATATATATATGGTCAGAGCTCTTGATGTTGAATCCAAAGCTACTCTTTTTTGTACAGAATGCCAATAAGATACTTCTATTTGTTTCGTCATCCAAATGAAGAGGCGCCATGTTCTAATATATATATATATATATATATCAATTAATTAATTAACCAAATATCAATGAATAGAGTCAATTGTTTGGAAGAGAGGCTGTGATTTAGAGGTTCATCAATAGGTTTTTGTAATTTCAGTTTGTCATATATATATATATATATATATATATATATATATATTTGAGAACAAAATCAATTTGCATTCCATGCAAGGCCTTATTTGCAGGAAATTGAAGTGGTCCTTTGTCCACATATTGGGCATTTTAAAGAAGCTACGTGCTCTTGATCCTCCTTGTAGTTTCCCCCCTTTTTGTGAACATTAACTATTCAATCTTAAGTTAATTAATTTATTTGCATGCAGTTATAAGAAAGGGGTTTCCTTCATTATACAGTAGATTTAGGAAACTTTTGTTTTATTTTTCTGAGTTTTTTTTCCATTTTTGCACAATTCCATTATGTTGTATAATGTCATGTGTCTTTTTATTGTTTTAGCAAATAACTTTTAGCATTTAAAGGATGCTTTCTTCATCGACTACTAATTTTCCTAATTTGAAGTTTGTTTTGCGACTCAACTTCTGTTGCTACAATTGAGATAATTTGGTCAATAGCTGGAGAAGGTTATGGCTGGAGAAATGGAAACTTTCCAGGTAGAATGGGAGGATGTCTTTGATGAGCTTGAGACCGAGTGATGTTACAAAACATCTGAGGGTGAGAAAATATTAAAATTTACACCACGGATGGTGATAATCTAATGATAATCTTTCATTGAAATTGCTCTGTCGCCACCCTCGAACCTGCAAGAAGTTCAAAACGGAGAGGGGGTGTCTCCGATGAACCCTCCGATGATTAAGTTAGCATATCATCAAGAAAATGGGGGTGCATCGAGGAGACTTTGATAAGAAATTATGGGTTTTCTCATGAGATTTCCCAAAACTCTTTTGATTTGATATTATGGTTTTCCACCCGAAGAAGAAGAGTTTTTCCTCCATTAAAATTCATCCCCCCCATCTCGGTGAAGAGAGGTTTTTCTTTTATGAGAAAGTTAGGCCATACCTCGAGATGTGTGCCTTTTTGACAAGTGTCCTATACTTTTCCTTTGATTTATTGTCACACTGCCACTTGCCCATTAATGGACATGAAATTGGATTTCAAAGTAGAAAACTTTTCTCCACTCCAGAGTGTGCCAGGCGGCGTGTCAGAGGGGTCAGGGCTTGTCTTTGTCAAGTGTACTTGTTCATATCTGAATTTCGGAGTTGAGGTAGACTCCTAACCGAAGTTGAGCCAGACTCCGCATTGTAGTCGGAATGCGGAGTTAGACGTTAGGGTCGGTCTCCACAGTCCGACTTCTCTTGTCGAACCTTTTATATTAGAATGCGATGCTGAGACCCCAATACTTGTGCATATCTCATCTTGTGACATTCATTATCAACAGGTGGACTTCTCCTTATGTACGTGGAAGTCCATCTTCAGAGTATCTCCATCGAGGTCGGAGTACTTCAAGTAAAGTCGATGTAGACTTCTTTTCGTATGTGTCGAAATCCATCTCTAGTTATGACAAGTAGAGTCGGAGTACTTTATTGGAGGTCGGCCTCCAAATGTCGGGCTCCACACTTCGGGCTCAAAGAATTTTATTTCTCTTATCTTTAATTTATTATCCACCCGTTCACCAAGATTGCTCACTTAATTGTATACTATTTTTCTATTTAAACCTTTACTTTCTACATATTGGTTACGGGGTTGTAGGTTTGGAAGTTTTTTTTTGTCCTTGAAGATCCCTGTTTTGATTTTCTTTTCTTTTTTTTTCTTTTTTTTTTTTTGAGATCTAATCTATGTGTGCTTAAGCACGTATAGCATAATTTTACATAAACAGAAAAGTAAAGTTAGTTTTGTCTTCTTCTCCTTGATATGTACGTTTGAATTGTTGCATATATGGATATAGTTCATGTTAATATACTTATAATTTGCATTAAATGGAGTTGGATTGAATTTGAAATGTTAATTATATTGGATTGGAATGATTATTTTTATTATTTTTGTAATAATTGAAATGGAATTGTTATTTTATGAGAATAAAATTTAAAATTTAAAAATAAAATTAAATAAAAAAAAAGAATTCGAATAAAAACTACGGTTATATGATCTATAAGATAATATATATATATAGATATTTTTTTCAAAAATACAAATTATAAATGATGCTTAAGACCATTGTATTTAGTGAACTATATACAACCCTTATGTAAGTATATACAACGACTATTATTTATTATTATTCTTATTTTTAAAATAATTAATATATGTAACTATTACAATTGTCTTATAAAATAATAGTATATACAATGGTTTTATGATTGTGGAATAAAATCTAATGTTTTCATTTTTCTTTTTTAAAGTTTATGACTCTAGGTCAATAAACATCTAATAAGTATTGTATATGCAAAATATAATGATTAATCAGTTGTCATATATTTTTTATGATCTTTTCTTTTATTACGAATGGAAAATATATACGATATCATATATAGTGTATAATATATACATCTAATAAGTATTGTATATGCATCATATATTGATTAATCAAAGATCATATATTTTTTATGATCTTTTCTTTTATTACGAATGGAAAATATATACGATATAATACATGTTTAATCATCATGTATAATATATACGATATTTGATATATTATAAGTGACAGTTATGGAAAATTGGCCATTTTAGTCCTCATACTAATTTCGTTTGGACAAAGAGGTCCCTGTTTTTTATTTTTGGACAAACGAATCTCCATTCTTTTTTTATTTGGACAAAGGGGTCCCTTTTTAACTAATTTTTGTCCAAAAATACAACAAAAAAATAGAGAAATTATGAGAAAATTAAAAATAAAATGAAATAATTATTATCACAATATGTAGAATAATAATAAATCATGTAAAAATTAACAACTTTTTTCAAATAAAATTAGTCAAAAGGATCCGTTTGTCCAAATAAAAAAAGAATGAGGATTCATTTAAAATGAGACTTTTAAGCTATATTCGGGTAGTGTATAATTTGAGAATTTTCACTCAAATTGAGTTTGAGTTGTGATTATATTTGAACAACCTTTAACACATGCTAGGTATAAGAGATAAGATATCCTATTTATAAAAGGAAAAATCTTTATATTTAAAATGAGACTTCTAAGCTATATTTGGAGTATTGCATAATTTGAGAATTTTTCATTCAAATTGAGTTTGAGTTGTAGTTGCATTTGGACAATCTTTAAACACACATTAGAAGTTATCTTATCTCTTATACCTTACATGTTTAAAGGTTGTTCAAATATAATCACAACTCAAATTCAATTTGAGTGAAAATTATTAAATTATGCACTACCCCGAAAATAGCTTAAAACTCTCATTTTAATTATAAAGATGTTTCCTTTGTATAAATGGGATATCTTATTTCTTATACTTAAAATTTCCTTGAGATAGCGTTGCGTGTTCTGTTTTTATTTCTTAAATTATGTCCTCCGATTGATTTGACATGTAAGTTGTCTACATTTTCCTTTAATTAAAAAAAAAAAAAAACACTTTTCTCAAATTATAAACTAGTCCAAATACAACCTTAGATTTTCTCATTAACTTCTTCTTCTTCCCATTCAAGAAACAAAACCCTAGTTCATCTTTTCATCTATTTTTCTGTCATCTTCAATAGTAAATATGTGAGATAGTCTTGAATTTTTTTTTTTGACTCTCTACTTATTTTTCTTAAGAGTCTAAATAGAGAATAAAAGTTCATGTTTAGACTTTGTTTTGCAGGAAGGTAGAAAGATTGACATTATCCAAGTTTCTATTTTTATAACACAAGCAGTCCCAAAT
>JAXGGT010034087.1:0-13275 GCA_035583425.1 Marsdenia floribunda
ATAAATAAAAAAAATTTAATTTTATTTTTTAATTATTTTTTTTTATAATAAATTTAAAAATTAAAATTATATAAAAAATAAATTTATTTTTAACAAAAAAAAAAAAAAAAAAAAAAAAAAAATTAAGAACAATCTAAATAATAAAAAAATTGTTAAAATTATTGGACAATTATTTGAATCTGTTACGTTTAGGGTCAACATATATTGTATACATAAAAATTAAAAAAAAAAAAAAAAAAATCAGAAGATATCTTTATCTATATAAAAAAAAAAAAAAAAAATGGTCACCAATAGATCTAATCCATAATATTAGCAAAAATGTTTTTCTCAATAACATCCGAAATAATATGTAAAAAGAAATATTGTAATAGAACCCTCATATTAAATATATATATATATATATCGATTATATAAGATTCTAGGTTTTATTTTTTCCCGAAAATTAGAATTGTATTCAATGATAAAGAACTTATAATAGATAATTTAATTATCCTTACAAGCATTCAAAAATAACTCTTCTTTTAAGGGTACTAAAAACCCTAGAATGAACAGAAGGTAAATCAAAAGATTCATCAAAAAGAAGGGAATTCCTCCAATACCAAATGATACAAGAGAAAAAACGAAAAACAGTAGACCATGGACATGTGCAACCTACAACCTAAATTAAACTAGAACAAACAATATTCCAGTCAACCCATGCTTCTATACTGTTGAGGGGGATGAATGGTGAGAATCCCGGATGTTGATGCGGGAGGATGCAATGCCAGATTTCCTTTGCATAGGGACAACTACGAAGAACATGCAAATGGGTTTCAAGAGTGACAAAACGCAACCCACATGACACAGAATCAATCAATCGTCGATGTGTAGCAAAAGAAAAATGCAAAGGATTTCAAGCGTTCAAGGCGAATTTGCCAAAGAAAAAACGTAAGGCGTGGGGGGACAAAGGATTTCCAAAACTGAGTCTAGTGTTTCCGATCAACATGCAAAGAAATATGGAGAATGGCTTTAAGCAATGGAGCAGTGAACTGGCCATTTGTAGATAACTTCCAAAGAGGTTGATCAGGTTGAGTAGCATCTAGGGTAAGCAGAGTAAGTCTCTCCAGTACATCAGTGTTAAGAAAAACTCCAAGAAATTCCAGATTCCAGCCTAGCGAAGGAGAGTAATACTTACACACTTTTTTCTCTAACTCCAATTCTAGGACGTCGGTGAGGACCTTCTCAATTAACAAGTAATTAAGAAGCCATGTATCCATCCAAAAGAAAGTTGTACAGCCATCTCCAACAGACCAAGACAATCCACTCTTGATAAGATCAATCTGATCAATAACAGCTTTCCATAAGGATGAACAACAACCCCTCCTATATCCTAATCTGTGCATTACCCATCCATCCACCATACTTACATTGCAACACTCGAGCCCATAGCGTCTGAGGATTGACCAGAACACGCCAGCCCACTTTGATCAGATTAATACGGTTTATCTCCTTCAAAGACTGAAACCCCAAACCGCCAGCATCCTTCAATAAACATAATTTTTTCCAGGCTATAGGGTAAAACTTCGAGTCACCATTATTAGCCCAAAAAAAATCTCTTATGATTTGTTCAAGCCAAATCAATATAGACTGAGGAAGACGATAAATCTGCGTATGATATCTTGGTATAGCTTGAAGAAAAAACTTGACTAGGATTGGTCTGCCTGCTATCGGCAAAGACTTCCGTTTCCACCCCTGTTAATTTGCGATGCAATTTTTGGGCCAAAAAGGAAAAAGCTTGGGAGTGTTGACGACCAATAAACAATGGCATACCCAAATATGTTCCCAAATCTTTGGTAAATTTAATGTCAAACTTCCGAGATAAGATTTTAGCCACAAAAGATGGAGTATTTGGACTTACAAAAAGAAGGGACTTGGCTGTATTAATTTTCAAACCCGGAAAAGAACAAAAGTCACGTAAAATTTTGTCTGTAATAGTGGCTTGATGTAGAGAAGCTTTCCCAAAAATAAGTAGATCATCAACGGAAAAACAAGTGTAAAATAACAGGACCATTCCCAGCAATAGAAAATGCATGCCATTGACCATCATAAACCAAATCACGAATCTTTTGAGCAAGAATTTCTATGCAAAGAACAAATTGTTGGGAATTTAAGTTTCTAAATTCCCTCCCAGAATCTACTAGAATTTATGTAGGAAATATTAAAATAAGAGAAAATAACAATACAAAGATTTAACGTGGAAACCTCCCAAAATAGGAGAAAAACCACCAGGGCAACCAAGGCAAAAAAGGAAATCTACTATATGTGAAAAATTGTTACAATCACACAACTTTCCTTTCTCACACCTACAACCCCAAAGGCATCCACAAAGTTCTTACAAGGAAAAACTTTAACTCTCACCCAATGGGAATTTTAACTAGAGTTAAAAATAATTCCTAAAACTTTTAACTGGTACAACTAACATAAAGAGGTTACCCCTCCTTATATAGGGAAGAACCACCTCCTTCTTTCATCCCTCAACCAATATGGGACAAAGGCAAAGGAGCAAAACCCAACACAAATAAATACGGAGAAAGAGAAACTCCTTGTCTAATGCCTTGAGAAGGAGAAAATGAATCTAGATGTTCACTATTCCATAACAAGTTAAATAAGAATTTTCAACACTTTCCATAATTAGAGAGATAAGTCAAGAGTCAAAACCTATAACTTGAATCACTGATTGTAAGAATGGCCAGTGAATGTGATCACAAGCTTTTTCCGAGTTTTTTCCCAAAATGACTCTGTTTTTTTAAAATACTCCGTATTTGGCCCTGTTTTTGAAAGTATATACCAAAATAGCCTTGACTCATTCTCTAATGAGTCCTATTAGGACACACAATACTAGCCTCTTTCTTCCTCTCCTCTCTTCTTCTCTTTCTTTCTTCTTTTCTCTCCCCTCTTCTTCCTTCTTCTTCCCACCCCATTGTTGTTGCACCAGGTTCTCTGTTTTCTCCTCCTCCCTCTTTCTTTCTTCTTTTCTCTCCTGTTTTCTTTCTTCTTGTTCCCACCCCATTGTAAATATAAATATAAGGAAAATATATATATCTAGAGGCAAGTATACATATATGAGAAGATGCAAGAATTGAAGAAAACACAATCTATTAATGTTATGATTTGTTATTTTGAAGACTTACTATATAGTTGTTGTGATCACTTGAATTTGAAGTAGAGTAGTAGAAATATGGGCATCTGTAAATATTTTGATACATCTAGAGTTGAAGAGAAAGAATCGTTTAAAAGGGGATTTAGGTTTAACGACTAGGACTCATTTTGTACATGAGTCATAAACTAGGACTCTTTTTTCAAATGAGTCCTAAAGTTATGGCTCATTCTCAAAACGAGTCCTATAGTGGATGAGCTATTTCTCTCTGTTTTAGGACTCATTCTCAAAACGAGTCATAGACCTATGACTCATTCTCAAAACGAGTCATAGACCTATGACTCATTCTCAAAACGAGTCATAGACCTATGACTCATTCTCAAAACGAGACTCATTCTCAAAATGAGTCCTATAGTTGGATGAGCTATTTCTCTCTGTTTTAGGACTCATTTGAAAAACGAGTCCTAGTGTTATGACTCATGTACAAAATGAGTCCTAGTCGTTAAACATAAATCCCCTTTTAAATGATTCTTTCTTTTCAATTCTATATGTATCATAACATTTGTATATGCCCATATTTCTACTACCCTACTTCAAATTCAAATGACCACAACAACTACATAGTAAGTTTTCAAAATAACAAATTATAACATTAATAAATTGTGTTTTCTTCAATTCTTGCATCTTCTCATATATATTTACTTGCCTCTAGATATATACATTTTTCTTATATTTATATTTACAATGGGGCGGGAACAAGAAAGAAGAAGAGGGAGAGAAAAGAAGAAAGAAAGAGAAAGAGGGAGGAGGAGAAAACAAAGAACCTAGTGCAACAACAATGGGGCGGGAACAAGAAGGAAGAAGATGGCAGAGAAAAGAAGAAAGAAAGAGAAAGAGGGAGGAGGAGAATACAGAGGACCTGGTGCAACAACCATGGGCTGGGAAGAAGAAACAAGAAGATTGGAGAGAAAAGAAGAAAAAAAAGGAGAGAGGAGAGGAAGAAAGAGGCTGGTATTGTGGGTCCCAATAGGACTCATTTGAGAAGGAGTCAAGGCCATTTTGGCATATACTTTCAAAAACATGGCCAAACATGGAGTATTTTGAAAAAACAGGGCTATTTTGGGGAAAAACTCACTTTTTCCAGATCCAATTTAATCACCATACATCCTTGCTTCCCCAATTTCTTCCTCTTCTTCCTCATAGAGTGAGGGACCTCTCGGATTATAATGGCAACCCAAGATGAAACTACTTTGACTATCACCAACGAGATAGCGCATAAATGGTTTGAGCCTATTGGCAATAATTTTGGTGATGACCTTCGCTACAACGTTAATCAACGGCCTAAATTGGGATGCATACTCCGGTGATGATACCTTTGGAACAAGTGAAATGAGGACAAAATTGATTTCATGAGGGAATATACCTATCTCAAAAAAGGAGAGAATATAAGGAATTAGAGAAGAAGATATATCATTCCAAAATTTTTAGTAAAACGAGGATGGAAATCCATCCACTCCGGTGCTTTATAAGAGCCCATTTGAAAAACACCATCTTTGATCTCTTCTGGTGAAACCAAAGACTTAAGATGAGATAGAACCAATGAAGATAATCTTGGGAATCGCCAAGAGTTGAGATATCGGACGAGCAACTTGCATCACATGTGTAGAGCTAAACATAAAATTCTCGAATGATGTACTTGGTATGAGTCAATCACGAAGCCTAGACACCATCTGAGTTACGTAAGTTATCAATTCGTCTTTTGCATGCCCCCGTTTAATGACAGTTGAGAGATGAAAGAATCTGGTATTCCTATCACCCTCAAGAAGCCATTTAGTATTAGATTGTTGAAACCAAAATGCCTCTTCTTGTTTGAGGATCTCAGTGTATTCCAAATGGTTGTTAATTTATGTGAACAAATTGAGCTTTTTGATTATTATCTTAAACCACCTTTTAATCTACTATGTTATTTAATCGTTCTTATCTTCTTCTTTATTATATATATACTGTAACAAAATTGGTGGATTGTATCAATTTTTCAATTATTGTGCAATTGGTCTGTTTTTTTTTTTATTTATTTACTGGCTCCCTAATATATAACGGATAGATGCATTTGGTTTCTTTTTTTTTCAAAACTTATTGTTTAGACAGATCAAATAGTGAAATTTAACTTACCCAAACAATGAATTTTGAGAAGAAAGGACCAAATACACAACTTTATTATACATTGAGAACCTACAAAATACAAAACAAAGAAAATAGACCAATTACATCAAAGACATGAACATTAGAGACCAAATCTACTAATTTTCCTTTTTTTTAAAAAAAAAAAAAACTTTAAAGACTCTGTATTTTTATCTTTTTTGCTTTATCCAATAGTTAATATATTTATTCTTTGTTTTATCCAATAATTACATTAACTCTTTATTAAATTGATAATGAGTGATTTTCTTTTGCAACTATTTCCTTTTTTTCTTTTTCTTTTTTTTTTTTTTGACTTTTTGCTCTTACACTCTTTTATTGAACTATCTTTCCAATTTAATTCTTCCAGCTCATTTATGCTATTTTTGAACAAACTTCGTTTAGTATGATGAAAAATTTTAAAATAACTTTTAAATTCAAAATTCTATCCTTAATTTATATTCTAAATTTGATATTTTTTTTTGACTAATCGACTAATCTGTGAGAGATTTATGGAGGAGACTTCCAAGAATGCAGCACATGAATGAAATTCAATACAAAGTCATCCCTAGTTCGAACTCAAGATCTCCACTTGACAAGTCAAGTGGAGATACTCGACTAATCGACTAATTCAAAAGGGATTTATGGAGAAAGACTCTCATGACCGCAACACATAGCTAAAATTTAATAAAAGATTGCCCCTAGTTTGAACTCAAAATCTCCAATTGACAAGACAAATGGAGACACATAGGCAAAGAGAGTCACATCATCCTTAGTTCGAACTCAAAATCGCTACTTGACAAGCCAACTAAAGAAAAATAAACAAGAAAAACCACACTACTGAATTATCATCTTATTCTCGACATTTTTTTTTTTTTTCTTCATTCATTCACTTCTTCATATGATATTTAGAACCTTTTGTCCATTTAATGTTTTGATATTTTATCATTCCTTCCTTTCGCTTTTATTTGTTTAATTCACTTTTCATTTCAAAATGTTTTCTATACTACATTAAAACTTTAGTTATAAAACTATTACTGAAAAGTAAATTAGATAACTAAAGTAGAATAGAGAACAAGAGTGAAATGGAGAAAGTATTCTTCTTGTATCAATCTATATATCAAATTCATATGAACAACCCTCATTATATATGGATCAATATATACATACATTTATATATACACACACACACATCAATCCCCACTATCTTCTACATGAATAGAGGGTTATTGATAACATATAAATTTATACATTTTGGACCCTCTATGCTTAGTATTTAATACATCTCTCTACCATTCTTAGGACTTTTATTTGTTACTTGGATTATAATGCTTTAATAATATAATATTAAATTGTTGGATTTCTAATTATATTTTTATTCTATTTCAGGCCCAAGTCTAAATGACCTGGCAAACCTCATGTTACAGTTTTATGAAGCCCAATATGCAGGAGATTCGGGCTAAAATTAAAGGGGCCTGTAAAGTCCAAGAAAAAGAGGAGAAAACCCTCAGGACAAAAGTAGGCGGATTAAATAAAAAGAAAAAAATCATATTAGAGAAGGAGGCTGCATTTTTCGAAAATCAGAGAGAAGAGAAGCAAGATTTCAAAAATTACAGAGAGAGATTTTCGGGAAAATCATGGAGGCATTACGAGATTTTGTAATGGCAGCTTAAACACCTTGTAATCAGTCTAGGGGAAGATGCTTCCAGGGCAATTCAGAGTTCCAGAACATCATTTATTTCGGGTTGTATTCTGATTTTCAGATTTGATTGCATTTGTTTATGAAATTGAATGATAATTCATTGGGTTGAATTTTTGATATTGCATTTAGTTTTATTGGCAATTTTTAACTAAACTTTCATGATTATCTCTATCTAATTGCTTTCAAATCTGGATTTTTTATGGATTCATGGGTTACCTTGATGTTCACGGGTCTTAGATTAAGTAAGAGAATTAGACGATTGTCTAGGAGACCTATTAATACTTAATCGAATCTAACAGGTTGTTAGTAGGTGATCGGATCTGATTTGAGATTCCAAATTAGAATTCAATCAAGGCATTAGAATCTCAATTCGAGAATATTAGGAAGAACGAGGAAGAATTAAATTGGAGCATCAACCCTAAGCTGATTACGTTTTCTCATTATTGATTTGCATTCTATTTCATCTTGTTTATTTGTTTTTAAATTTCTGTTAAGCATAAAACCCCCCTTTTTTCGATTGAGATCAGTGGGTTCTTAATTTTGATTTGACGATTAAGGTTTCCTTGGGAGATGACTTGGTGAGCACTATATTGCTTTCTAGTTTAAATTAATCTTGGCCGGTTTGACGATAGCTGTGAATTTAATTCTTACCAAGATTTTGGCGCCGTTGCCGGGGAAGCCAATAGTCGTTATAATTAGAATAAGAATCCATTAATTGACTGGTAATTAGTTTTGCTTTAGTTATGTTTTTTCTGTGCAATTTTCAATGAGCAATTTGGTGATTTCAGTTTGTGCACACTGTTCATCGGGGATACTATCGGTTGTTGTTCATCATATTTTTGTTCCATAATTGGCCTGAAATTTGGTATCGAAGGGTTTTTGGGTCTTTTGAGCAATACTCACCACTTTTGGTCGTGATGTAGGCCGGATTTTTACCAAATTCCATCATTTTGACACTTTTTCGATTTTTTAAGTATTTTTTCCATTAATTGTTATGTTTTTCACAGTTTTTCAGTTTTGTTTTTGAAGTTTTTGAGTTTTTTGTGTAATTGCATCCTCTTTCACTGACATCTTTGCATGACTAGATCCTCCACAAGTAATTTAGTTGAATTTGATCCAGAGATAGATAGAACTTTTCATAAGCAAGTTAGAATTCATCAATACAAGGATAGGGTAGAGATAGTTTTAAAGATAGTTTTGAAGGTGATTTAAAAGATAGTCACCTTGTTAGTGATTTACAAAATAGTTTTGAAGGTGATTTTGAGCAGCCTGAGAATTCTAAAAACATGGCAAATAATAATGATGCTAGGACACTTAAAGAATTAGCAGCATTCTTGCATAGAATATCCTGAGGTGAATGCTAATTTTGAACTTAAATCTAGATTAATACATTTGCTGCCCAAGTTTCATGGACTTGCAAGTGAAGATCCTCATAAACATCTCAAGGAATTCCATATTGTCTGTTCCACCATGAAGCCTCAAGAAATTCCAAAGGAACAAATTAAGCTTAGGACATTCCCCTTTTCACTGCATGGAGTGGCAAAGGATTGACTTTATTACCTTCAACCTACTGTAATAACAAACTGGAATGATTTGAAGAGATCATTCTTAGAGAAGTTCTTCCCAGCATCAAGAACTGCTGCCATCAGGAAGCATATTTGTGGCATCTGACAGAATCATGGAGAGACTTTACATGAATACTGGAGAGATTTAAGAAATTGTGTGCGAGTTGTCCTCATCACCAGATTAGTGATTAGTTGTTGACACAATACTTTTATGAAGGTCTTCTACCTATGGATAGGAGCATGATAGATGCAGTTGCTAGAGGAGCCCTAGTAGACAAGACACCTACTGCAGCCAGGGATCTGATTGCAAATATGACTTAGAATGCACAACAATTTGGTACCAGATCAGGAGGCACTACCAAGGCAGTGAATGAACTCCAATCATCAACTGACCAGAAGAGAATGGAAAACAAAATAGAGGAGTTAACATATTTGGTCAGACAGTTAGCATTAGGACAGAAGCAAATTCCAGCCATTGTTTGTGTTATATGCACCTTATCCATGCACCCTACGTATCAATGTCCTCAACTGTAGGATACTACTGAGACATGTGTTGGAGTTTTTCCCGGTAGGCCATTCCAACAGCAACAACTGAGATATGATCCCTTTTCTTCAACATATAATCCTGGATGGAGAGAACACCTAAATTTGAGGTATAGAGCTACTTCTAGTCAACAGCCACAACAACATAACCAGCCAAGATATAATTTTCTTGGATCAAGCAATCAACAGCAACAGACAAGGCCGTTCCAACCACAGCAGCTTCAAAACCTGAATCCAGCCATGAGAATTTAGTGAAGCAGTTGGCAACCAATAGCTTTTAATTCTAGCAAAGGACTGAAGCTAGCATTCAGAATATGGAGACACAAATTGGTCAACTCGCCACCCACATTAGTGAGATAAAAGGCCAGTTATTCGGACAATTACCTTCCCAATCTGTACCCAATCTAAGAGGTAATGTAAGTGTTGTTACTTTGCGAAGTGGGAAGGAGTTAAAAGATTCAGCAAATTCTTCAACAGAATTGGTACGAAATAATGAGAAGCTCCCCTCAAACCAAGCATCAAATCATGAACCAAAAGTTTTAGATTGCACCAGTAGACCCCTACCATTTTCAAATAGAGTTACTCAATCCAAGAAACATGATGAGGCAGAATTGGAAAAAAAGATCATGAATACATTCAAGAGAGTAGAGGTAAACATTCCTTTATTAGAGGCTATCAAGTAGATTCCTAAGTATTCTAAGTTCCTGAAGGAATTGTGCACCAACAAGAGGAAGCTGAGGGGGAATGAGAAAATCAGTTTGGAAAGAAATGTGTCAGCATTGATCCAACCAGAAATGCCCACCAAGTTCAAGGATCCTGGGACATTTACCATACCCTGCACTATAGGAGAACTTCAATTTACTAATGCTATATTGGATTTAGGTGCTTCAATAAATGTTATGCCTTACTCTGTTTATTCTTCCTTGCAAGTTGGAGAGCTAAAACCTACAGGTGTAGTGGTTCAACTTGCGAATAGGAGTACAACATATCCTATAGGAGTCTTGGAAGAAGTTCTGGTAAGAATGAAAAACCTCATTTTTCCTGTTTATTTCTATGGCTTAGAGATGGAAGATGACAAGGTAAATGGACATGCACCATTGATTTTGGGTAGGCCTTTCTTGAAAACTAATAAAACTGTGATTAATGTGCATAATGGTACTTTAAGCATGGAATTTGGTGATGATGTTGTTCATTTCAATATACTAGATGCTATGAAACATCCCTCAGAGGATCATTTTGTTTTTCAAGTAAACATGCTAGACTTGCCTAAGGATTTCTGTTTTGATGATGTGTGTATTGACTTGCTTTTTGCATTTCCTAATTTTATTGGCTTAGATGATACCATTACTTGTTCTCACTGTTGTTTTGGATTTGATCAATGTCATGAATGTTATGTACTTGAGGATTATATGAAATGTGCTCAGCATGACGAAATTCCTCATTCAGATTCTATTAATTTTGTTGATGACAAGTGTTGTAGTGAACAGGTTGAAAGTATCACAGAGATAACACCAACCAGGATGGTTCCTTCCATTCAAAAACCATCCACACTAGAGCTTAAACCTTTACCAGATAATAAGAAGTATGCTTATTTGGAAGAAGGAGATAAATTACCAGTGATCATAGCCAACAACCTCCAACCTGAGCAAGAAGCTAAGTTGCTTAGTTTGTTACAGGATAATAAGAAAGCAATTGGGTGGACACTGGCAGACATCCCTGGGATTAGTCCTTCCACATGCATGCATAGGATCCATTTAGAAGATGGAGCTAAAACGGTAAGGCAAGCCAAAGAAGGCTTAACCCCATGATTCTGGATGTTGTGAAGAAAGAGGTGAGTAAACTACTTTCTGCTGATATTATTTACCGTTTTTCTGACAGCAAGTGGGTGAGCCCAGTACAGGTTGTTCCAAAGAAGATAGACATCACAATTGTCAAAAATGAGAAGAATGAACTTATCCCTACTAGAGTGCAAAATAGTTGGAGAGTTTGTATCGATTATAGGAGGTTAAACCAGGCTACAAGAAAAGATCATTTTCCCCTCCCATTCATTGATCAGATACTAGAACGGTTGGCAGGTAAATCACATTTCTGTTTCTTGGATGGATTTTCAGGTTATCACCAGATTTGTATAGCCCCAGAGGACCAAGAAAAGACCACATTTACTTGCCCATTTGGTACGTTAGCATATAGAAGAATGCCCTTTGGACTTTGTAATGCTCCAGGTACCTTCCAACGATGTATGGTTAGTATTTTCTCTAATCTTTTGGAGCATTGTATGGAAGTATTCATGGATGATTTTACTATTTATGGGACCTCCTTTGATGAATGTTTAGATAACTTAGGAGCTGTTTTGTAGAGGTGCATTGAAAAGAATTTGGTGTTGAATTTTGAGAAGTGTTATTTCATGGTAGAGAAGGGAATTGTGTTAGGGCATGTAATTTCTAAGGATGGTATTCGAGTGGATAAGTCTAAGGTTGATATTATTGCTTCTTTACCCTATCCTACTTGTGTACGAGAAGTGTGTTCTTTTCTTGGTCATGCAGGTTTCTATAGGTGATTCATCAAAGAATTCAGTAAGATTGCACTTCCTCTTTCACGATTATTACAAAAGGAAGCTGATTTTATCTTTGATGACACCTGCAAGGCTTCTTTTGACGGGCTGAAAAGGAGACTCACTTCCCCACCTATCATTCAACGACGAAGATGGGACCTTTCCTTTGAATTGATGTATGATGCCTCGAATTTTGCTGTGGGGGCAATTTTGTCCCAAAGGGTGGATAGAGTTTCTCATGTGATAGCATATGCTTCTAGAACTTTGGATTCTGCTCAAGTCAACTACACCACTACAGAAAAGGAGTTTTTAGCCGTAGTGTTTGCTTTAGATAAATTTCGTCCTTATTTACTTGGTGCTAAAGTGGTTTTTTACACTAATCATGCAACTTTAAAGTTCTTACTGAAGAAACCCGAAGCAAAACCAAGACTCATACGCTGGATGCTACTTCTCCAAGAATTTGACATTGAGATCAGAGAAGAGTGGGGTAGAGAATTTGGTTGCAAATCATGTGAGTAGGATCATTCAACATTTTGATGATTTAGATCATATACCCCTCCGAGACACTTTTCCAAATGAGAAGCTTTATCACCTGGAGGTAAGGATCTTTGGTATGCAGACATAGTTAATATTCTACTTGCCCATGAGATTCCTGCACAATTTAGTAGGCATCAAGTTAATAAACTGAAGAGTGAGTCTAAATATTATGTTTGGGATGATCCATACTTGTGGCGTATGTGTAGTGATCAGATTATTAGAAGATGTATTCCTGATTATGAGTTTTCTTCTGTCTTGAGATTCTGCCATACACTTGCATGTGTCATTTTGGACCTCAGAGAACTGCTAGGAAAGTGTTTGATTCTAGACTATACTGGCCCACTTTATTTCATGATGCATATGATTATTGTAAGAGTTGTGAACGTTGTCAACACTGTGGAAACATTTCTAGAAAAAATGAAATGCCTCAACAACCATTATTATTTTGTGAAATCTTTGATGCTTGAGGTATTGATTTTATGGGTCCTTTTACATGTTCTTTTGGTTTTTTGTATATTCTTCTAGCTTGTGATTATGTTTCTAAGTGGGTGGAAGCAAAGGCCACCAGGATTGATGATTCTTCTGTGGTTGTAGATTTTGTTAGAACTCAGATTTTTTGTAAGTTTGGAATCCCCAGGGCTATCATTAGCGATTAGGGCTCTCATTTTTGTAACATGAATATGGAGGCTCTTCTTCGCAAGTATGGAGTTGTGCATAAGGTATCCACGCCTTACCATCCACAGACCAATGGCCAAGTAGAAGTATCCAACGGGGAGATCAAGCAAATTCTGGAAAAGAAGGTCCAACCAAACCGCAAGGATTGGAGTAAGAGATTAGATGATGCATTATGGGCCTACTGTACCGCATTCAAGACTCCCATTGGAATGTCCCCGTACAGGATCGTGTTTGGAAAAGCTTGCCATCTACCAGTCGAGTTGGAGCACAGTGCATACTGGGCAGTTAAGCATTGTAACATGGATATCACGCAAGCAGGTTCTCATAGGAAACTTCAACTTCAAGAGCTTGAGGAAATCAGATTGGGAGCCTATGAAAATTCCAGAAT
>JAXGGT010034125.1:0-13273 GCA_035583425.1 Marsdenia floribunda
TCGAGAAGAGACATTCATCGCGAAGATATCGAAGGATCGGAGGATCGAGCAACCGTACAAGAAGTGACATCTATACGACACACTTTCTCCTTCCTTTCCTTCTTAATTTTGTATCGTTGAATGTTGATTATCCGATTGAATTCTGTATCCTAGGAATTTCTATATTTTGAATGAACAATTAGAGATTTTATTGAACATTTCCGAAAAGGATATTGAATGAAATTTTCATTGTGAATCACTATTATTTTATGTTTTCAATTTGAATTTCTATTTGAATTGTGCTTTGATAATTAATGTTAGATTTAATTGAGCATGTAATTCAATAGGATTTGAATTGACAATTGTATATTCAGTCTGGACCTTAGATGAGTATTGAATTGCCGAATTAGGATTAATAACATGATCGGACCTGATATGTTAGGCATCCTAATAATCTTGAGTTAGATCTGAAAGATTTAGTATTACTTGCGACGAACCGTATCGAAGTAATCAACTTAGATAACTCAAGTAAGGTAGTAAAATAATTGGGAACTCACAATTGCCTTAGATCCACTTGCAAGTTGTATTTTTCGAATATTGGTCTTACTAATTGTTTTCATTGGTTTTTATATTTTGAAATTCCTATTTCCTATCTTCTTTTATTTTATGAATTAGATTTTTTTTTAGTTTCTTCTTTTTCCTTCAATGAATTGAATGAATTCCGTAGTCTAATCCCATTAATCAATACCTTTGTCATATTGGATAATTACTAAATAGCTGTTACCACGTTCCTTGGGATTATACGATATATATAAATGTAAAATCGTGATGCTTCCGTGTACTATCTACATGCGATAGGTTCTCTACCTATAGTTGTGTTTGATACGTGACAATTTTATGTGATTTACTTTACTTGTTTTACGCTATTTTTAATCACACACAAGCACACACCAGAGACAACAAATGTGGTTAAAGTTGTTAAAGGATTATGACCTGAAAATTAATTATCACCCCGGTAAGGCAAACAAGGTAGCTGATGCACTGAGTACAAAGTCATCAAGAATGTTAGCTACTATGTGGACCTAACAAAAACAATTAACTGCAAAGTATGATAGACTAAAGATCAAGATGGTAGAACATGTGGATAGATCCTTTTAAACCTTGCTTGCACAACTAACGTTGATTGAAAAGATCAAGATAGCTTAGAGAAATGATGAGGAGATGAACAAAATAAAGAGTCAAATAAAAGAGGGGTCAGTCTTCCAACAACATGATCACAATAGTTTGTGGTTTTGAGTTAGTATATGTGTGTTGAATAATATGCAATAGTGTGATGAAGGAGTCACACACTACCCAGTTTTCAATACATCCTTGAGGAACAAAAATGTATCGAGACTTGAAAAAAATTTGGTGGGGTGGAATGAAGAGAGACATTATAGATGTTGTATCTCGTTGTTTAGTAAGTCAACAAGTGAAAGTCGAGCATCAATGTCCTGGAGGATTATTACAGCCATTAGAAATACTAGTATGGAAATGGGAGCATGTGACCATGGATTTTGTAGTAGGGCTACCTAAGTCAAGAACTGGTAGATATATGGTATGGGTAATAGTTGATAGATTAACAGAAGCTGCTCACTTCCTCCCACTGAAGGTTGCCATGACAATGGAGAAGTTAGCACATTTATATGTGGATAACATAGTACGATTGCATCGAGTGTCGGTATCTATAGTTTCTTATTGTGATTCTCGATTTGTCTCCTATTTTTGGAAAATTTTGAATAAAGCATTTAGTACTACATTGTCCTTAAGCACCAAATTCCATTCTCCAACCAAGGACAGTCTAAGGGAGTGATTCAAATAGAAGTTATGCTTTGAGCTTGTGTTATAGACTTTAAGGTAATTGAGTGGATTACGTATCCTAGGTAGAGTTCTCATATAATAACAATTATAAATCTAGTATTAGCATGGCTCCTTTGGAAGATCTGCAAAGGAGAAGATGCCACTGACCCACCTATTGGGATGAAGTTGGAGAAAATAACATAACTAGTCCTGAACTAGTTCAACTTGCCAAAGAAAAGGTAACTCTAATAAGAAAATATTTGAAAACTGCTAGAGATCAACAAAAAAGTTGGGTGAACATTAAAAGAAGATCATTGGAATTTCGAAAGGGAGAAAAGGTATACTTACGAGTCTCACCAATGAAAGGTGTCGTGAGATTTGGTATCAGTGGAAAACCGAGTCCAAGAATTGTGGGACCCTTTGAGATATTGGAGAGAGTTAGACCATTTATGTATCAACTGGCTTTACCACCTTCTCTAACCAGAGTACATAATGTATTTCATGTGTCACCAATGAAAGGTGTCATGAGATTTGGTGTCAGTGGAAAACTGAGTCCAGATTTGTGGGACTCTTTGAGATATTGGAGAGAGTTAGATTATTGGCGTATCAACTACCTATACCACCTTCTCTAACCAGAGTACATAATGTATTTCATGTATCACAGTTGAGACATTATGTTTGGACACAAGTCATGTGTTACAGGTAGAACCATTGCTTGTCTAAGTGAATTTATGTTACAAGGAAATTCACATGAAAATAAATGATCACAAGGAACTAGTATTGACAAAAAGGACTATACCGTATGTTAAAGTGCCATGGACCAACCACACTTTGAGGGAAGCTACTTGAGAATTGCACAAAAATATGCGTCACAAATATCCTTATTTGTTTGAGGAACAAGGTACGTCTAGTTTCAAGGCCGAAACTTTTTTTAAGGAGGGTAGAATGTAATACCCTAGTATAATTTAAGTAGTAAAATGAACTTTTTTTAATCTTTAGGGACTAAATTATAAATATATAATTAATAGAATAATATATATACATAATTAAGAATAAATTTTTGAGTAATTAACTAAGACTTATTACGTTTAAACATTCCACTCATCAAGTTTAACTTTGGATAACTACTTGAGAGAAGAACATCTAGGGTTTTTTGAGGCTATTCACAAAGTAAGAATTCCCTCTTTTATCTTCCAACATAAGGATTTTAATGATATTATGGATAAATACTAATTAGCTAATGTTATAATTTTCTTAGAATTTGAGAGTGCATAAAGTTTAGGAAAAGAGTATTTGACCAAATCTAAGACTGAGCGTGTTTTGTCTTTTCGCATTCGAGGTAGGTGGAATTAATCCCTTTCAAACTGCTTTAAATTTATTTTAATTAGTTTTGAATTTGAATTAAGATGATGATATTTATCAAATATTCCAGATATGAAGTTTATCTGATTGGGTTATTTTGAAATAATGATTGTTAATTAATTAGTTGATTTAATTCATTGTTTACACAATTTTTAATTATGTTTTTATCGTTCAAATTTGATTGTGTTTTAGAAGATAATTCTTTAACATGACCATGTGTGGATATTCTGATAACTGTATATTTTCAAAAAAAAAATGTATAATTGATAATTACGTTTAGATAAATAATTATTTTTTATAAATAATTTAATTTGATAATGTTTCATAGTTTGATAAATAAATTACTTTATATTTTGATAAACAAATTGAAGATTATATCCAGATAAATATTATAATCCATGATACTATTATTATTGTTGTTATTATTATTATTCTAAAGGATACTTCTGCTTGGCCATTGGTCTGTGGATGATAAGGAGTGGATACTTTATGTACAACTCCATACTTCCGAAGAAGAGCCTCCATATTCTTGTTACAAAAATGGATACCCTGATCGCTGATGATAGCTCTGGAAATTCCAAACTTGTAGGAAATATGAGCTCTAACAAAATCTACAACCACAGAAGAATCATCAGTCCTGGTGGCCTTTGCCTCCACCTACTTAGAAACATAATCACAAGCTAAAAGAATATTCGCAAAACCAAAAGAACATGGAAAAGGACCCATAAAATCAATACCCCAAACATCAATAATTTCACAAAACAATAAAGGTTGTTGAGGCATTTCATTCTTCCTAGAAATGTTTCCAGTGTGTTGGTAACGTTCACAACTCTTACAATAATCATATGCATCACGAAATAAAGTGGACCAGTTAGTCCAGAATCTAAAACTTTCCTAGCAGTCCTCTTAGGTCCAAAATGACCACCACATGCAAGTATATGACAGAATCTCAAGACAAAAGAAAATTCATAATAAGGAACACATCATCTAATAATCTTATCAATACACATACGCCACAGATATGGGTCATCCCAAACATAATATTTAGATTCACTCTTCAGTTTATTAACTTGATGCCTACTAAATTGTGCAGGAAAAACATAGGCAACTAGAAAATTAACTATGTCTGCATACCATGGATCCTTACCTCCCAAGTGATAAAGTTGCTCATCTGGAAAAGTATCTCTAAATTCTGAATGCTAGCTTCAGTCCTTTGCTGGAATTGAAGACTATTGGTTGCCAACTGCTTCACTAAATCTTCAAGGATGGATTCAGGTTTTGAAGGTTGTTGTGGTTGGAACGGCCTTGTCTGCTGTTGCTGGTTGCTTGATCCAAGAAAATTATACCTTGGCTAATTTTGTTGTTGTGGCTATTGACTAGAAGTAGCTCCATACCTCAGATTTGGATATTCTCTCCATCCAGGATTATATGTTGAGGAGAAACGATCATACCTCAGCTGTTGTTGTGGTTGGAATGACCTACCAGGAAAAACTCCAGCACATATCTCAGTGGTATCTTGCAGTTGAGGACATTGATCTGTAGGATGCTTTGATGAGGTGCATATACCACAGATAGTAGCAGGAATTTTCTTTCGTCCCAATGTTAACTGTCTCACTAAACAAGTTAACTCCTTTATTTTGTTCTTCATTCTCTGCTGGTTAGTTGATGATTAGAGTTCATTCACTACCTTGGTGCCTCCTGATCCAGTACCAAATTGTTGTGCATTCTGAGCCATATTTGCAATTAAATCTGTGGCTGCAGTAGGTGTTTTGTCCACTAGGGCTCCTCCAGCACATGCATCTATCATGCTCCAATCCATGGGTAGAAGACCTTCATAGAAATATTGTATCAATAGCTGATCACTAATCTGGTGATGAGGACAACTTGCACACAACTTCTTAAATCTCTCCCAGTATTCATGTAAAGTCTCTCTATGATTCTGTCTAATACCACAAATGTCTTTTCGGATGGTAGCAGTTCTTGATGCTGGGAAGAATTTCTCTAAGAATTTCTAATCTGATCCCTTGATTGATAATAATTTAGAATCCCAAATTAGAATTCTGATCACCTACTAACAACTTGTTAGAATTTAAACACTAATAGATTCTCTAGACATTCGCCTAATTCATCAAATCATGTTTAATTTAAGATCCGTAAAAATCAAGGCAATCTATGAATCCATGAAAAATCCAAATTCGAAAGTAATCAAAATAGAGATAAACGCATAGATTCAATTAACAACCGCCAATCAAAACTAAGTTTAATCTAAAAAATTCATTCAAATGAATAAACATTCAATCTCATAGATTAATTCCATCAATATGAAAACCAAATTAAAACCTGAGATCAATGATGTTCTTGAACTTTGAATTGCCCTGAAAGCATCTTCCCCTAGACCAATTGCGAGGTGTTTTAGCTGCTATCACAAAATCTTGCAATGCCTTCATGATTTCCAAAATTTCTCTCTTCTCTCGCCTCTTCTCTCTTCGAATTCTCTAAACTCAAATTCTGCCTCTTTTTCCTCTTTTTATCTACCTCTCTTCCTCTCCTTAGGGTTTCCTTGGACTTCACGGGCCCCTTTAATTCTAACCTGTCTCCCTTGCATATTGGGCTCCACAAAATAATATGAGATCCATTCTAATTCTGCCAGGCCATTTGGACTTGGGCCTAAAATAGAATATCAAAAATATAATTAATACCCAACAATTTAATATCAGCATTGTTAAAGCATAATAGTCCAAATACCACATAAAATTCTTATGAATGGTAGAGAGATATATTAATAAATACTAAACATTGAGGGTCTAAAATGTGTAAATCTATATGTTATCAATCATCAACTGCATACATGAACATAGATGTTGTATGATGTTGCTGAAAAGACAATTAGATAAACCTCTATATTTGAGGAGATGAAAATGTATCCTTGTGAGAAAAACAGTCTCCCGATTGGAATATCAAAGAGTAGCCTAGAAAAGTGTTTTTCCAAAGATGAAACTTCTCTCAATTAGCTAGTGAAAGCTAGTTAAAAGTAAAGAGATGGATTAGAAATAGATTCTAGAAGTCGAATCTGATAGGTAGAAGGCAAGTAAAATGATGAAAAGGCCTTCTTAACATGAAACAGATCTTAGGGAAAACTCTTGAAACATATGTTTGAGAAAGGGAAAATATAGTGAGTAAAAGAATTATCCTCTCTGTTTGATCATGAAAACTTCCTTTTTATAGATGAAAATCACAAGGAAGATATTTTATTTGGGAGGCCAAGGTTCCTTGCCCTCCAAGTAAATTAGGTAAAGCACTAAAAAAATATCTTAAAGGGAGATTTTTAGGCTGCTTTTGAGATGCTTGAAGATGAAATGATTTTAAGATATGTTTTCCTCAAGGGCATACATGTAAAATTGGCGTGGTTACACCATTGTATAATGCTTTACATGTGTTTCAGGATTAGAAGAACCATTATCTAGCTAATGTAGGTGGCTTAAAGCCTAATGGGAATGCATGTGTTTGGTACTCAAACTTTAAAGGATTAGAAGCAATTATATTCTAAGGAGTTGAAGATGTTTGAAACTTAGGAAGTAAATGTTGTAATTGAACATACATATCATCAAATTTATTCTCAACAACTGAAGAGAGAACGAGAGGAAAAGCCTAACGGGAAATGCATGTTTTTGGTACTCAAACTTTAAAGGATTAGAAGCAATTACATTCCAAGATGTTGAAGATGGACACTTAGGAAGTAAATGCTGTAATTGAAAATACATATCATGAATTTTATTCTCAACAATTGAAGAGAGAACATGAAAAAAAGTAGACTTATCTCAATCATTTGGAGTTGAACAATTTCACATGTTTTGAGCATTCATAACATCAAGAAGAACACTATTTTTGGTAATGTGAGGCCGTGCTGGTGAAGGATTGGTAAGTTTTACCATGGGTACCTTTTTAGAAGCAATGTCTGGATTGGGATTTGAAGGTCCCGAGTGCATTGCTTCATTAGATGGTAGTTCTTTTTGTGGCAACATTGTAGCATTAGAGGCTTCGTAGTTTTGAGTCATTGACTTTCCATGATGTTTTTAAGTCTCCTTGAACTGAAGGAACTCTTTAAAATCATATAAATGTGCTGACATGAACATCATATCTCTTCCTTGTTCCATAGTTCAATGGAAATCTTCATCAATATCTTCCTTGGATTGATTATCCATTCGGTTGTCACCTTCATGAAGGTTTATGGTGGAAATATTGTGATTAACCTCTTTGCGAATGGGTTTCATCGGACGTTGTTGATCGGTTGGAGCTACCAGAGGAATATCCTGAGAATTTTGGCCAGGATAGCTTCCAACAATCGGTGTTGAAGCGTAAATTGCCCTTTGTGTTTTCATTCCTCTTAAACAATGGGTGACAATCTGATGTTAGGGGTTAAAATAAGATAAAAAATTGACCTTAAAAAGGTTTTAAGGATTAAAAATCAACCAAAAATATATATTTTCGTGGGTGGAAAGAGCTCTCAATGGGTAAAAGGATCTTTCGGATCAGTAGAAATCTTACCCAAAGGGTCACAAAGAAGGATCCCGATGGTTAAAAAGCCTTTGAAAAACCGGTTTTGGAAAATATCTAAGCCTTCAAAAGGGTGTTTTTAGTTGAAAAAGTTGTTTAATTAGCCAAGAAACTTCAAAGTATAGCCTTCAAAAGTAGGAAAAATCCCAAAAGAAAGGTTAATGGAACCTTCTAAAGGAGAAAAAGAAGGCTTTGTTGGAGAAAAGAAGGTTGAAAGAAAAATCTTTCAAAATAAGTTTTCTCAAAAGAGAAAAGAAGGATTTGAAAGATGAAATCAATTATGAAATTAATCAGCCCTCATGCTTCGTGGTCTTTACTCAGAGAAGCTTTTTGGTGTTGAGATATTTTAATTTGAGAGAGTGAAGACTTGTTTAAGAAGCTTTCTAAGAATACAAAATGTCTTTGAGAAGCTTTCCGTGAAAAAAACATATCTTTCTTGGAAAACATCTTTTACTCGAGAAGGGTAAAAATGTTAAAATAGTGCAATCAGCACTATGTTAATTCAAATTTTGTTGTAGAAATAAAATCTAATAACAAGAAGTTCATATATATATATATATGGTTTTCAAACCTTTTTTCTGTAATAAGTCAAAGTTTATAATACCGATAAATATAAAAGACTTTATAAACTAAAAATTTTAAAAATAAATTTATAAATAAATAATGAGGTATCATAAAAAAATAAATATTTAAATTAAAATAAAGTGTAAAGAAAATTTCAACATTTCATTGCAAAAATAGATATATAAACAAAGTAGAATTATTTAATCAAAATTAAACAAAAAAAAATGATCTTTTCAAAGAATAAATACCTTTTTTTTTTAAATAAATTCTATACAAAATATATATAAAAAAAAATTATGTCAGATACTAGGAATTACATAGTATAAAATTGTTGAAATTTATTCTCACAGAAAATTTACCGATTTAGTCCTGGAACTATTTATGTTTCTCTGACAAGGTCCTATAACTTTTTTCTTACTTTAATTAGTCCTGTAACAATTTTCATTTACTAAAATTAGTTCTTCCGACCAAATTTTTTCAAAATTTCCAGTGCTCAGCTAACGTGGACAAAAATTGAGGGGCATTTTTGGTAGTTTCAATTCAAAAAAACGTGGGAAATGAAATTGAAGGAAATTTTTCACTCCTCCAGTTGTAGAACTTTTTACTTGAGTGAAAAATCAAAATTTCGACTGCAAATTTGGATAAATTTTTGACTAAAAATTTGAGCAAAATTAATTTACAGTCAAAAATTGGCCCAAATTTACAATCAAAATTTTGTTTTTTCACTAAAAGAAGAAGTTCTACAATTGGAAGAGTGAAAAATTTCCCTCAATTTCATTTTCCACATTTTTTAGAATTAAAACTACCGAAAATGACCTCAATTTTTGTCCACGTCGGCTGAGCACCGAAGCAACGGGTAAAAATTTTGCCAGAAGGACCAATTTTAGTAAACGAAAATTGTTACGGGTCTAATTAAAGTAAGAAAAAAGTTATAGGATTTTGTCAGAGAAATATATAGAGTTATAGGACTAAAGCGATAAATTTTCCTTATTCTCACATATTGTCCCTAAAGTTTATTAATTTCTGACTATCACCTCAAAGAAAAACTTCATTATCTTCAATAAAATTTACTGTAACTATAAAATAAATAAATAAAATTCACATAGACAAATATAAATTAAGACCTAAAACTAATTATTCATTTAAGATATCATATGCTACAAACGCAGATCCGTAATCATCTTAACACTAAATATAAAGTCACTTATTTGTCAAATAAAAATAAATTAATAATATGTCCATAACCTAATCAGTCACTTGCGTATCAACTAATTGAATACTTAAAGAATCACAACGTACATACTAATATAATTATCAAAATCAAGACACTTATTTTAATCATTAATATATTCTACATACACAAATTATCGTAAACCTAAGCTCTTATACCATTAAATATTACACCCCGAATTCAAACCTAGTTCATGGATTAAAACTCAAAAGTCAAGATATAATACGACAACACTGTTAAGTTCCTCAAGGTTCCAAAGCCTCGTACATCCAATTAATAAAAATATGTTATGAAATCTTTGTCCTTTTTTCTTCATACGAAAATAAAATAATCAAAGTAATATTAATATCAATTAAAAAAGTAAATCTTATAAATTTATCCAATCAATATCTTGATAACATACAAAATAAAACTATCCATCTTAATCCGGTAAACCATTTTATAAACCTAAACTACTCTAATACAATAATGAGATAACTTGAATAAAAACACTCTAATAATTGCTTTAACTAATAACTTATTTCCAAAGGTCATCCTCCTCAAACTCATTCTCATACTCATCAATTTAACATCTGTGAAAGATTGGAATGAGAGGGCCTGAGGGGAGGTGAGTATAAAACTCATATGTAGAAATTTTCTCTTTTTGAATTTGAGTACAATTAAAAGTAAATAAATAACTTTTTCAAGACTTTTCTAGAAGAGTAAAATATCATTTGTATAACTTGTGTAAAATATTTGATAGCATTATCAAAATTAATAAACTCAATCGAAATATCCAAATATTTTTTAAAGGGGCAAACTACTTAATTACATTTACATTTTAGGACTCAATTAAAATCAATTCATTTTATGTCAAATCAAAAATCAATTGAATGGTTAATCATTTCATATAAGCAATACAAAGACCTTTTCACCATTATGTTCGGTTTATATTCAAAATAACTTTCAAAAATACCCTTAAACCCGTTACCAATATTTTTAATAACTTTAATTTAAAATACTTTCATAACCAAAAAAATAATCTATCAAAATATTTTGCTGTTGACTTAAATAAATTAAGCTTGTAATAAAATGTTTAAACTTTTATCTAATAATAAAAATAATTTAAAATAATTAAATAAATATATATAATACAATTAGATAGATTAAATAAAAAATTATCCATAAACTAGACTAATATCTTTTTAAAATATTTTTAAATAATTAGGCGATAATCAAAATCTTATATAAACAATTAATGATAAACCAACCTCGTTTTACTTTCCAGTAAATTAAAATACTAGGTTTCAAGTTTATCTAATAATCACATAATTTCTCTTTATTATTAAAATGTGCATGTCAAAATTTATCTAATACAAATTGAAGATTATGGCATAGAAAATTATCTGAAAATACATCATTATTCGATGAGCTTAAAGAATGAAAATCATTTTCAAAATGATAGATATATAGATTTGCAAATAATAACCAACATAATAATAATAATTAACCAGTATATCTATATACTTCTATCATAATAAATCAAAATACTTCAATCACGATTAATCAAAATCATTGTCATGTGAAAATTATTTCGAGCATTATATATATATATGATACATAGCAAAACTAGAGAAAAAAAAAAGTATCCCACTTACTTCAAATTTGAAAGGGAAGATCAAAATTGTCTATTCACATATTTATCGTCTAGACTTTTCGATGTAAAATCCTAACACCATAAACCCTATATGTCTTCGTGTAGGCTTCTGTATCCCTACAAAGTGTGGGCCAGTAGTACCCTTGTAGTATTATCCTTTGGGCTAGGGACCTGCCTCCAGTGTGTCCTTTGCACACACCCTCATGCAACTCATATAAGAGTAGTTAAGTTGACTCGGTGGTGCACATTGCGGCAGGAGCTTAGAGAACGATCTTTTGTAGAAAATATCTCCCATGACGATGTACCTCCTTGATTGTCTACAAATTTTCTTCGTTTCCCAAGTCTTTGATATCATCAATCCAAGATTTTGGTACCTCATTGAGTTGCATTGAAGTATTTTCTACTTCAATTACTAGTGCACTTTGTGTTTCCATTTGGATAGCCTTGTTGTTGTATGATTCTCCTGAGGAAATTTTCACCAGGAGATCTGCTCTTCTATTGAAATTCTTCCAATTGCTTCCACTTCAAAGAGAGAGAAACTTAACGCTTCCTTCTGAGTGACATACACATACTTTGAACTCATCATTGATTTTCTTAACTACCACCTGAGAATCACTTTTGACTTTTAGGTAGTCAATGTGATGTTGCTAAAAAGCAATCAGATAAAAGAATCCAAAACAAGTAGAATATGGACCCAAAAGGTGTGAGAAAGCGTATAATCTGATGTGGGTAGAAATCAGATAAAAAACTATTCTCTATAAAAAGATAAGAGTTACAAAATGTAAGAGAGAGTAAAAGAGGAAAATATGATAAACTCGGAAGTACAAAGGACCAATAAGCAAAGGAAAACTTCAAAAAAGGAAATTAGGGTTTCCCTAAGGAAACCAAGTGAAATTCCCAATGGGGAGAAGAGAGCTGCCTGAAGGCAAGGGGAAAATCCCGAAGGGAAGACTAGCTTCTCGAACGGAAAGCAATATATCCCGAAGGGGACTTAAATTGTCCCGATGGCAAGGCTAAGATGCCCGAAAGGGTATGAAATGGTCCCAAAAATGATTTTCTTGGTGAAATATTAACTCTATTATGAAATTATAAAGTGAATAAGAGAATTAAAGGCTTAATTCTCTTATTTGATCTCCCATAAAGTTTTCAAGTAAACAAAGAAAAGAGTTTCTTCTGGGAATAATCCTTGAGATGGATTGTTAAAGAACAAAGAAACCCTACGTAAAATGAGAGAGAGAAAGATAGAGAATAAGAGAGAGAGAGAGTAAATGGAGCATTAAAGTGAAGTTCATATCCCGTTCTTGTTCATAAGTCTCCTATGTATAGGAGTTAATTGTCATTACCGGGATATTTTTAGAGGGGTTTGGTGAGAGTTGGTGACGGTTATTAAGAGGCGATTATTGAGTGTTCTCCAAGTAATTTAGTCAGCTTATCATTAAATATTAAATTTTATTGACCATTGAACGTGTTCTTTGAGAAGATGTTAGAGTGAAAAGGCTTTTTTACCTTTTTAGCCATGAGGAAAATAATATCTTTAATAAGAACACTTAGATTAATTAAAATATGGTGTTTAAGCACACCATAAAGTATTTTTTTTTTTTAACATACCAACTTGATATTATTTAATTAAGTTAATTAAGTAAAGTTTATGAAATATAAATAAGGTCAACTTTGATAATTTGCATAAAGTAAAGTGTTCTAAGACACGATGAAGGATCTTGCCCGAAGGCATTTTGTTCAATACCCGAAGGCAGCTCGTGTATTGCCCGAAGGCAGCTTGTGTAATGCCCAAAAGCAAGCTGACTCCTTCAGCATTTGTACAGTGCCTCCAATGGTCAAAAAGGGGTCCCAACGGCTAGTGCCATCGGGACACTCTTGGCTTATGGCCGAAGGGGCTTCATGCTCTTCTTTCTTTTTTTTTTTTCTTTTTTTTTTAACTTTTGAAGTATAAATAGGTGACCTTTACCTCCTCTTTTCATTTTTCAAACTCTCTACAATCTTGGAAGCACTTTGCAAGATAAAAAGCTCTCTAAGAACAAAATTTCCTCTATTTTCTTCATCTTGTCTTGCTTGTTTTGAGAAGAGCAACTTAGCTCAAGTAGAAGAAA
>JAXGGT010034145.1:0-13270 GCA_035583425.1 Marsdenia floribunda
AAAGTTTTGCACAAGTTGGCCATAGGCTTAGAAGGTCGACAATACAAGTGTCTCCAAGCAACTCTATCAGCAACCCAGTTAAAGTAAAAACCAAATAATTGAAAAATATAGTGGAGAGAGATGACATATTGTGTTGATTAGTTAGACAGTAGTATTATGGGGCTTGGAAAGAAATAACTTGAACAACTAGATTATAGGAGCTCTTAAACCTGATAGAAGAAGTCTTCTACCTGCAAAGTCTTAGAAAAAATGCTAGGGAATGATGGACTTTCCCATTGCCCATTGCCTTTAGATTGCCAAAATTCAAGAGTTTCAGTGTTCAAGAGACAAAAGGTGAAAAGAGCAAATGAAAGAACTCATGAATAAAAGGGGAAAAGGGGGAAGAATTTGGCAATTTTTGCGCATAGGAAATGAATTAATTAATTTTACACTACGCGAGGAGGTGTGGTTATCAGTTGACAGCTATTCTTGATGACAATTGTCTAATCATATTTGAAACGTTTTAGGCGACATTTTGTAGCCAAGGGGGTGCCTTGACTTTGTAACGATGTGCCATTGAAGGAAACAGAAGAGGTAAAAATTCACAAGTGTGACACTTTGGCCAAGGGATTTGACCTAGCTTCACTTCGGTCCACGTACATCATCTTGGCAACTATCACCTTGTCGACTTCACTCCACCGGTCATTATCTGACCATGGTACTGAACATTTAATGGCTTGGACACATAGTGCCAGATTGTACACCCATGCGTTGCGCAGGGCAAGAGGGTACATGTACTTTCGTAAAATGTGTCGCTCGCAGATTGGTAATGTCCACATAAGTAAGGATGTTGAATCTTCATTCTTTTAGATGAATATACCAAATACTCTAGTATATTCTTGGACAACTTATGACTTTACCATTGGAGGGCTACCATCAAAGACGCTCAGGTATTTGACTCCTTTGCAGGTGACAGGAACCTCCACTTCAGCAACATACTCAGCTAAACAACGTACTCAATACCCACCAAAAAGGTTTCCCGCTTCACGAGTGATTCATGTTATTTTTCCAATAAGTTCAAGTGGTAATGGGATTGAAACATGTGCTAAGTTGAAAGGAGATCAAATATCTATTTATCGACCATCTAGCGAGGAAAGTCCACGAATGCAATGAAATTTTCATGCATAGTAGACAACTCTATATATGTAAGTTTGACATATAATTACGAAAAGAAGAATTGGTACATTTTGTCCTCGTTTTATTAATTTTTTATGATTGTAATCTTTTTTTTTGTAATATTAATTTTTAGTGACTCTTTTTATCATTTTAATCATATTTGGGCTAATTTTATTTTTTTTTATTAAGTTGGGAGTTTATGATATGTCTTAACTATTTTTCTTATAGTTTTTAACTTTTTTAATTGTATTAAAATAAATATGAACTGATTCAAAAATTCTAATTTTAATAAAATAAATTATTTAGAACATAAACAAAATGATTAATTAAAACTATCATGTGAAAATAGTATAAGGTAAAAAATGCGGTTACAAATTTTCTGGAAGAGAAAAGGGGGTGAAAAATTCGGAAGGGCTAAGGTTGGGAGGTGAGCAGGCGACCAAAATTATATTAAATAATGGTTATATAAAATTATGCAAATTATGTATATGTGTGTGTATCTTATTGGATCTGGGAGTTATAATTAGATCTACTCATTAATCCGTACTGCGAATTAATTCTACCTTCTTCTTTTTCGTTGTTTTTCTTTTTTTTTTCCTTCTATCAATTTATCATTTGCATATTCATAATTTTAGAAACGACTGTTGACCCATGAGAGATTCCAAAAATGTAGATCTGACTATGTTAATATATTCCTTTAAAAAAAAAAAAACTAAGTTATTATATTAGAAGGTGACTTGACTTTATGTAGTGGTTGTATTTACTTACCAAAAAACAAAAATCTAGTGGTGTATTTTAGATCTCAAAATCAGGCAATCTGAGCAGCGGATACCTTAGGCTGGATGTAGACCTTATATATACATATATGTTATAAATTTATTATTTTAAAAAAAATGACTATTGTATGAAAAAATCTTAAAATAATATGATGTTAATTTTTAAAAAAATTATTTAATTTTATTCTTAATCTTAAATGACTTTTCTGGCTATTCTCTCTTTGCTTTTTATTTTTTTTATTTTTTTTATTTTTAATCCATCTTGACCCGCGAGCAATTCCCAATGAATTCATTATTTTCTAAGGGGAAAAAGATGAAGAAGTGAGACAGAATTCACCAGTAATAAATCAATAAATACATATATACACACACACACACATAATATGTATATGTCTTATAATTTTTATAATTTTTGTATATGTGTTGCGTTGAAATATTAATTGGTTTTGTATTTTTTTTTTCCCTAATTTTACCCATGTAAAACCCGTAATCTAAATTATCAAACGAATTTTTTGATAATTCAATATTTTTTTCCATTAATTTTGAAGAGATTTGTCAGAAAGGATTCTAAAACTATAGTATATATGACTAGATACAAAATCGTCTTTACCCTTAATCAAAATTAAAACTTTTTATTCGATAAACTATTGTTTGGGTAAGTAAAATTTTATGAAGAAAATGACCAAATGTACCAAATTATTATACATTGGGGACCTATTAAATAAAATAATAAAGAAAATGTATCAACCACACCAATTATCGAAAGATTGGGGACAAAATCCACTAATTTTCCTTACTAAAAGTTATGAATTACGTGATTATTAATATTTACTAACTTATTTTATTTTAAAAAGTGTTTTATTGATATTATGTTTTAATAATTAGTAGTTACCTTTTCTTTTAAAATAAATCATATCGTTATGTATTTTAAGAGACGAACCTATAAAAAGAGTGATTCGATAAAATTCGATTGACAAGAATCAGCGAGGTAAGTAGATTTCTTTTTCATTCCTTTGGTACTATGATTGAAGAATCGATATAAATTAAACTCAGCCAATTAAATTATTTTATTTTAGGATGGAATTCAAAAATCTAATAGGTTGAATTTCGAATTACATTTTTGGAGATCATAAAAGGAGAGTAAATGAGATATTTTGATTTTCTTCGCATTGTATTTTTATTTTTTATAAAATTCTTTAATTCTTGTATCTTTCAGAACAAAATAATTCATTTCATTTTTATTCCCACAATAACCTTCCGTCTTATTGTTTTCTTCTCTTGTTTTTTTTTTTTAAAAAAAAAAAAAAAAAATTCAAACCTTTCTTGATGACAGGACAATATAACCTGATTTTTATTATTATTATTTTTATTTATTTATTAAAGAATTTCCTTTTTATGCTTTTCTTTTTTGAATTGTTTCTTGAAAATTTATTAAGTATCTGATTTTTAGCCATCTCATGATATTGTTTTCAGTTTACTGAAGCTTCTTATTAAAAATTTTTAAGTCTCCCTCAAAAAGATATATATATATATATATGCTTTTTTGGCTCAAGTTTGTAAGGAATTAATTAGAGAACATGTTTCAATTTGATAAGTTCTTTACCCATAGACCATGGTGAAAAAGCTCCCACTATTATAAATTCTAGCCTACTTGACGGTTAACTCACAAATGATTATACTTGCTTGAGTCTATATAAAATAAATTAAGAATTGAATTTAAATTATTTGTCCTTTTTTTTCTATTTGAAAGTAATTTTTTATTATTAATTGAAAGTTATTTTGAAAAATTTGCCTTTGATATTTTAAAGCTTTTGAAAAACGAAAGAAAATGATTATGTTATTCACTTGACTTTCTAGCTCATTCCCCCTAGTGGTGATTGGTAAAATAATGAATGAGAACCGTGATATATGGACTTTGGATCTTGGTTATTATTTTAACATAAATTAACTCTGTTCTTAATTGTTAGAGAGGATAATGGATTTTTTTTTTCCTTTTTATGTTTTAAAATTTTTGAGAAATATTTGTATGACTTTTGAGAACGTATAGATTATAGTATATTTTTTCTTTATTCTATTGTGAATTTTTATGAATATTATGAGATAAGAGACCTTGAGTTGTTGAGGGAAACCATGAGGGTACGATCGTGTTGCGCTTCGGTTCCGGAGCGTGACATTTAGCGGTATCAGAGCTCTAGGTTATGAGTTTTGGGAAACGATTGAATAGTTGATCTAAATTTTAGTTTCTCGCTTAAGTACTGATTATCTGAGCTTATAATTAGATGACAACTAAATTATTATTAGGTATATTTAAGATAATAAATATTTTAATTGTCTCTTAAGAGGATAGAGTTTATTTGGAGATAAGTCATGATTGAAAAGAATACCATGTTCATAGGTGTAGAATTTTTAGAATCTAGTATGTGTAGAATGTAAGTATAAGATTCACAAGTATTGATAATTATTCGATCTTATTGGGCTTGTAAACAAAAGAGTTATATTAAACAGGGTGCACAATGGAAGTGTGTAGTTTACGTTTGAGTGTAGCTTAAGTATTGAATTGATATTTCTACGAATGACAATATCCCAAGTTTCAATGATGAAACTTTTTATATGGAGGGTAGAATGTAATACCCTGGCCCAAGTTTGGGGTAGTTATGAAATTTTAAGACTTTTATTACGTGATTATTAGTATTTACTAAGTTATTTTATTCTAAAATGAGTTCCATTGATATTAGATTTTAATACAAGTTAAATTTTCATTTAAGATGAATATTGTATTATGTATTTTAAGAGATTAACCTGTAAGAAGAGTGATTAGAGAAAATTCAATTGACGAGAATTAGCGAGGTACGCAGATTTATTTTTCATTTGTTTAGGACTATTATTGAAGAATAATTATATAACTCAAGGATTTAAATTGTTTTATTAATGTAACATAGAATTTATATGCCTATGAGTATTATATATATATAAAAAAAAATCTTACTTATATAAATTAAATAATTAATCCGACCGTCGAATATAACCATATGTATAAATTATTCATATAAAAAATGTTTTGACTTAATCCGATATTATTTCATATCTCATCCATTTATGTTTGTAATTTTAATACCGAAATATACAATTTTTTTTTTATTTTAGAAATATCAAAATTTTAATCTAATCGTTTGATTTCTTACAAATATAATAAAAACTAAACTACAAAATTTGAAGCAAATCTTATATTATTTCATATGTCATCCATATATGTTTGTAATTTTAATACCGAAATGTACACATTTTATTATTTTAGAAAAATCAAAATTTTAATCTAATCATTAAATTTGTTAGACGTATAATAAAAAGTATACCTACAAATGAGGGTGTTAGACATATCATCTAACTATTGGATATAGATGATGAGGATGAGAGTGAAAGTGCTCACGACGATAGTTGCAGTCCACTAACAGACCACCATTCATCTCCCGATAGCGGATTAAATCCACCCCCTCCCCCTCCTCCTTCAGATGCAGCCCTTGCACAATGTGTAATTTGATATGTAAAACTTATTTCATATTATTTGTAACACTACAGCGAAACAGGGCAAAAACGGCGGCCAGGGGGATGCTATTTTTGGCTCCCTAGCTATCGTTTTTGCAAAATATGGCGGTTGAATGGGGGTTGGCCAAAACATCCTTTTTTATCTAATACAATACTTGAAAACGACGGTTGGTAAAGGATAAATTCGCGGCTATCGTCAAACAGGCCAAGATTAATTTAAACAAGAAAACAATATAGTGCTCACCAGGTCATCTCCCAAGGAAGCCCTAATCATCAAATCAAAATTAAGAACCCACTAATCTCAATTGAATAAGGGGGGGGGGGTTATGTTTAAAGAAATTTAAAAGTAAATAAACAAGATGAAATAAAATGCAATCAATAATGAGAAAACGTAATCAACCTAGGGTTGATGCTCCAATTTAATTCTTTCTCGTTCTTCTTAATATTCTTGAGTTACTAATATGATCCTTGATTGAATAGAAATTTAGAATCCCAAATTATAATTCTGATCACCTACTAACAATCTGTTAGAATTCGATTAAGCACTAATACATTTCTTAGACAATCACCTAATTCATCAACTCATGTTTAATCTAAGATCCATGAACATCAAAGCAATCCATGAATCCATGAAAAATCCAGATTTGAAAGCAATTAAAAAGAGATAATCGCAATCGTTCAATCAACAATCGCCACCAAAACTAAATTCAATCTCAAAAATTTAGCCCAATGAATAATCATTCAATCTTATAAACAAACGCAATCAAATCTGAATATCGAATGAAAACCCAAATTAAATGATGTACTGGAACTCTGAATTGCCCTGGAAGCATCTTCCCTTAGACCGATTACAAGGTGTTTAAACTGCCATTAAAAAATCTTGCAATGCCTCCATAATTTCTCAAAAATCTCTAACAATAATCGCGATGAACAGTAACCGCCATGAACAGTAATTGCGATGAACAGTAATCGCCTCTTGCTCTTCTTAATTTCTAAAACGCAGCCTCCTTCTCAAATCTTATCTCTCTTCTTTTTATTAATCTGCTTCCCGCCTTTTCTTAGGGTTTTCTCCTTTTTTTTCTTGGACTTTACGGGCCCCTTTAATTTTAGCCCGAATCACTTGCATATTGGGCTTCATAAACTATAACATAAGGTTCGTTCTAACTTCATTTTGACTTGGGCCTGAAATAGAATAAAAATTATAATTAAGAAACCCAACAATTTAATTTTAATCTTATTAAAGCATAATATTCCAAATAACACATAAAGATAGTATCTAATCTAAGAATGGTAGAGAGATGTATTAAATACTAAGCATACAGAGTCTAAAATGTATAAATCTATATGTTATCAAATCCCCCACACTTAGGTTTTTGCACTCCTGGGCAAAACAATAAAACCAGAGTCTACTGAACTTTAACACTCAAAGATAATATGTCCTATTCCAAAAATCAGTCATAGTAATTTACTTGGCAAAGTTGAATCAAATAAGCAATGATGATATAATTGCCTCATAGATCACATCCATACAAAATTCAAGAAAAATCTAATATTACTTGGTCACATATTAACTTAAGCACATACTAGATCAACTAGAATTTTTTGAGTGTGTGTGTGATCCATTCTCAACTTATTATTTGATCTTTGAGGAATAATCTATGTGAATCAGTATAAGAATATTCAATCGTCTTTGTAACCTTAATTGTTCTCACAATTATCATTCATTGCCTTGATTCAGTATACCACTTATTTATTCACATAACTAAATAAAATTATTTTCATGAGGAACTGTGCAATGCCTACTTAACCATAACATACTCTGTTACCCATGTAACGAATTCCAATCCGGTGGCTCCCAGACCTCCATGACCTTAGGGCACCAGGTTTTAACCCCTTCAGGACCAGTCCTCGAGTAACAAAGGTTACGATGCAGACTAATTCCCCTTTTTGTACCTTTTTCTTTTAACATATATATATATATATATATATACTCGTGGCATACTAAATAAGGCTCATTTCAAGTAACTGTGTAAGGAAATTATGAATTCCTAAGAGATTTAACAGAAATAAATTAATTTACACAGAAGTAGTCCACCAAACCAAGCAACTCATCAATCATGGTTGTGCTAAAAAAATTTAAGAAAACTCCAACAATCTAGCTAGCACAAAGTTTCCAAGGATTTAGCACTTCAAAATTTTAAGAGTTTGCATGGTATTGATCAAGTTATATCATAGGCATATAATCAAACAATGTTAATTCAATCCATCATTAAACCAATCGATTGTCGATGACATGCATTCCGAAAACAAGATCAACTATCCATCATGTTAAAAGAAAAACTTGATAGACACACTAAAAGGAGCAAAGGTCCTTCTTGTGAAAGAAAGGGAAACTCTAGCTACTCTCAACCACTTTGCTTGGTAGGTAATCAAATAGTTGAAACCTGATCCAGCGAGGTCAAAGTAACACCACATTCTTCACCACAATTAGTGGATAGTAGAACATGGCAAAAAGACACTTGATAGGCTCCACCCTTAACCTGCGGTAAAGGGTGGCAAAGCAAATAATAGTTCTGACAGTGTTTGGGTGCAGGTGAACATGTTGAACCTATAGACTCAAAAGAATGCCAACCAAGAAAGGATCGACGGAAAGCCGCCGTTCGAATTGGAAATGTTGGAGGGCACCACCACATATATCTTGAAAACATGTTCTAGAGGTTGTTGTACCAAAAGATTTTGACCTTAGTGGCATCACCCCCTTAGGTCAACCTCACTCTCCCTAGGTCTACAAAAGTCAGGAGATTGGGAACAATGCATAAAGGGGAACATTCTCTTCCTCCTCTTCCCCTTCACCTTAAGCTACTACGCCCCCATCGGCTTCAGGTACTTCTTGCAATGCCAGTTACTCATCTTCTTCAATTACCTCCTCTTCCTTAGCCTTCAAGTACCACAACAACGTGGTCTCCTCCAAATCCCTACTACTTTATCTTGCCCCATCATCTGTTTCCCTCTATCCAGAGTAGGCTTCTTCTTCATCCTTCAAGATGACTAGAAGAACCACATGAAAGCCAATTCCCTCAGTACGAGGAGCAATCTTAACCATTTTCTTAGATGAAAAATGGCCTAAGCCAAATTCAAAAATGAAAGGGACAATGCTCGCAATGTTTTACGTAAGTTGGCCATGCGCTCAGAAAGTCGGCCATATCACTGTTTCCAAGCAACTCTATCACCAACCCAGCGAAATTAAAAACAAAATAATTGAAAAATGTAGCAAAGAGAGAGGACATACTGTGTTGATCAATTAGACGGTAGTAGTACTGGTCTTGGATAGAAAGGACTTGAACAACTTGATTATAGGAGCTCTTCACCCTGATACAAGAAGTCTTCTACCTGCAAAGTGTGAGAAAAAATGCTAGGGAATGATAGACTTTGCCATTCCCAATATCCTTTAGGTTGCCAAAATTCAAGAGTTTCAATATGCAAGCGACAAAAGGTGAAAAGAGCAAATGAAGGAACTTGTGAATAAAAGAGGAAAAGAGGGAAAGAATTCAGCAATTATTGTGCACAGGACATGAAGAAATTAATGCTACACTACCTGATGAGGTGAGGTTATCAATTGACTTCTATTCCCGATGACAACTGTCTAATCATATTTGAAACATTTTAGACAACGTTTCGAAGCAAAAGGGGTGCCTTGACTCTGAAACAAGGGGCCATTGATGGAACCAGAAGTGATGAAAATTCACAAGTGTGACACTTTGGCCAAGGGATTTGACCTGGCTTCACTTCGGTCAATGTATGAACGTCTCACTCCGTGCCACATTAGCTTGACAACTCTCAACTTGACATCACTCCGCCAGTCATTATTTGACCATGGTACTGAGCATTTAATGCCTTAGACACATAGAGCCAGATTGTACACCCATGCACCGCACATGGCAAGAGGGTGGTTGTACTTTCTTAAAATGTGTTGCTCTTTGATTGGTCAGTCACTTCTATAAATAATAGTAATGTCCACATAAGTAAGGATGTTGAATCTTCATTCTCTTAGGTTAATAGACCAAATACTCTAGTATATTCAAAGACACCTGATGTAGCCGAAAGGTCCTCCTTTACTTGGCCGAATGGTCTTCCTAGAAAGTCCTTCGATCAAGTACCTGCAAGAATGGGGGAAATGGGTTTATCCCCCAAAGAAGCTCCGATGCTTAAGTTAGTAGTCTGTCTAATGATTAGATCAAACTCCAAAGCAAAGGGATTAAAAACACTTACCTCTTTTGGGAGACATTAATTGTTTATATAGGAAATAAATCTCCAAATAGTTTAGTAGTTTTCCAATGTGGGATTTAGATAATCCCAATGTAAAACCTCTTAGGGGTAGATAAGTCATTTAGATAAATAATTAGGCATAAATAATTATATATTTATGCCCATATACACCACAAGCCTCTCCTTTTCTTTTTTTTTTTTGCATTCGGCTAAACTGGTCGAAAGGTAGATATATAAAGGGGGCTTCAGGACCCTGAAGGTGTATTAAATATATAAAAATGAAGTAGCAATAAAAAAGACGGAAGTACATTCGGTTAAATAACTTCCGATTTTAAAAAGTGATGTTTGGAAGAGAAACGTCAGCAACTGAAAAGCTGTCATTTGAAAATAAAAAATCGCAGCCTTTTTGAAAAGATCGAGGGTCGTATGCTGACGTGGCATCTGGAGTATTGGAAATAATAATTAAAAAGTTATGAAAAATTGCGCGAGCATTTAATAGGAGAGAGAAAAGATGTCGTATCAAAAACAGAAAAGGAGAAAGAGAATGCCATTTCGAATTATTTTGGCATTTGAGTTTCTGAAAGTTTCTCTGCATTTCTCTTACTGGCTAATCTGCGCTATTCAAATTCCTTTACATTGCTGCTTGTGAATGTTGGTGTTGGAAGATTTTGGAAGCAGTTTGTGCGGCAAAGAAACTAAGGACCACTGTTTTGAAGAAAAAAGGACCGGTAAGTTTTTCAGGCTTCGAAAGAGTGGCTGAAATACAAAGTAGGAATAAAAGTAGTGTCGATTTTGAATTTTTCTGGAAAAATGAAATGAATGTATGCAGATAATGTGTTTGATAGTTGTTCAAAATGACTAAAATTATATTGAACGTGTGAAAACATAAAAGATAATGTAGATGTGCATATGATTTTATGGTTTTATTCAGCTTAACCTTTGAATGTTGCAAACATAGGCAAAAAGAACTAATAAACATGTTTGTGTTTGATTATTATTGCAGTGAATTTGTGCGTAAGTTTGTGTTTGCATCTACGTTGAACCAAATCTGATAATGGGTCCTCGTAAATTTGCAGGTAACTTTCGATTTTCTTCTTCCGTCTGAAGACTTGAGATTTTGAACTTTGAAATATAAAGAGAATGGCTAATAGCAATGAGAATATAGGATCATCCGGAAGTGAGCTTCCGGATGTGGAGAATGACGTAGAAAGACTAAGACCGATTAGGGAGGGGAATAGGTTTGTTTGTATTAGGTATAGGTGCCAGGGGATTGAGTTTGACTTTTCGTATATAGAAGAAAACGTTGTGGCCGAATGAATGAATTATAGGCGGTCCTTGTTAGTTAGGTGCCTTAGGACGAAGTCAGCGCCAAGGAAATTAGCGATAGATGAAGGGCCGAATCCTCAGATAGTACAATACCGGACGCAGGTGTCAATTTGTACTCAACTAGATCCTATCCGATAGTTCTATAGTTTTCTAGTGTCATACCGAACTATTTGTCCTAGGGCGGAGGGTAGAATTCATAGGCCGTCGAAGGGGTGTGTTACAACATATGTTGCCCATCTGCGGGCTGGGTTGCGGTTTCCACTGCACCCAATTTTTGAAAATATATGTATTTATTATAATATACAACTTGGTCAGTTGGCACCAAATGTGATTCGGGCCACCGTAGGGTTTTTGATGGCATGCCGAACATTCGGATGTCAAGTTAGTTTAGAATTGTGGAGAAGGTTGTTTTATCTTGGACAGAAACATGCCACAGTCGAAGGGAGGGGGTTTTTTTATATGACCCGGAGGAGTGCTCGACCAGCAATAATGGGTCCGTCGAGCATCCATTCATGGAAAGATGAATTTTTTTTATGTGAAGAATTCATCGATAAGAGACTCTGGGATGTGTGTGAATTGGAATTCGGCGAAGAATTTATGTAATGAGCTGCCAACTGTGCAAGGACAATATTTAGAAGAGGAAAAGAAACTGAACAGTTTCTATTTTGATTTAGTTATAGGGATAGAGTGGCCGAAGGAGTTAATGGTATACTCTGGGTTAGAGTATGGAACGCGATTGGACATCCGGCTATCGAGTATGTGAAATAGATTTTAAAATATAAGTACAATACCGAATGTTGTATGACTAATATATTTTATTCTGTATGCAGGAAAATCTTTGGTGGCTCGGATGGTGGCTGGAGGTTCGTCAAACAGACGAAGAAAGAATTCTGCAAATGCTGGTAAGAAAGTATTATAATATTTATCAATAACAAAGAAATATATGAATATGAAAAATATATAAAAATATTGACTGTAGAAAAAGAAATAATGTGTGCAGACGAAAGGCCAGTAACTACTGTCAGCGCTGCGGTGCCGGAAGTCGCATCTGTCCAGCCTCCGATGATTGAATTAGATCAAGAAACGTCTGAAAATCTTGACCATCAGACACTGGCTACGAGAGAGCAGCGGAGGTTGGAGAAACAACCGGCTGGCACTAGTGGCCGAAAGAGGAAGATTCCCGAGGAAGGGGGTGAAGGACCAACTTCCGGTGAAGGAGAGCAGATACCTGAAATATTCTGACCTAACTGGAATATTAGGGTAAATGCGTCGATAGAATGTCCTGAGGATGCGGAAGAGTTTTTTATGAACTGCATACCTCCAAAAGATACGGTTGTGCTCCAGAGTGAGTCACATGTAAACATCATTAACACGATGTTTATCCAAAACTACCAGGTAAAAAGAATGCTATCTTTAATATTGTTATTCAATATATGTGATAACATATATATTAACTAATTATAAATTTGCAGGCTATGGCTTTGACAATTGAAGCCAGTCGAAGGTTCGGGTAAACCCTCCGAATAAATCGCTAGCTCCGGGAAGAAAGGGAGCACAATATTGCAGAGATGGGGGAGGTTCGTATGGCTAAAGACAAAGCCAAAGCCGACTTGGAGATCCTGAAGAAGAAATATGCCGAACTGGAAGCTTCTCTAGCTTCGGCTAAAAATAAAGCCAAAATGGAAAAAGAGGCTCCCGTGAAATGGGAAGCTGAGGCTAAGAGGCTGGCCGAAAGGTACGAAACAGCCGATGGCCAAATCAATGTTGCAACTTCAAATGCAGTATTGACAGCTTTTCTTCGTGATGAGAGATGTGGAAATCTCTTCACACGCGTGAGTCAGCCGGTGGATGGAGAAGCTTTCGGCTTGGTAGAACAAAGGGTGCAAGAAGTGTATCCAAAATATCAACTGCTGGAGGATCTTCAGGTCCTAGCTGAAGCTGCTAAGACTGTTGTTTATCCCTGGGATGGTGGAGATTTTGTTCTTGAAGAACTGACAAAACCATTACCCGGGGATGAAGAAGAAGAAACTGAAGAAGGGCCTGGTGAAAATGAAACGATTAATACTGAGCTGCCGGAAGGTTCAGTAAGCCGAATGTTGATTAGTGTGTGCTTTGTTTATGATTAAGATGGCATAAATCAAGTAAAGCAAATCACATAGGGTTGTCACATAATCAAACACAACTAAAGGCAGAGTACCTATCGC
>JAXGGT010034212.1:0-13267 GCA_035583425.1 Marsdenia floribunda
TGATTACGTGACAAACTTATATGATTTATTCTACTCAATTTATGCTATTATTTTAATCATACAAAGCATACACACCAATGACTTCATAAACAATTGTATGATCCATCAACTCGTGTTTAACCTAAGATCTATGAAAATCAAGGCAGTTCATAAATCCATGATACATCCAGATTTGAAAAAATTAAATAGAGATGATCGCATATGTTCAATTAACAATCGTCGACAAAACTAAGTTCAATCTAAAAAATCCAACCAAATGACTAAATATTCAATCTCATAAGCTAATGAAGACAAATCTGAAAATCAGAATACAACCCGAAATCAATGATGTTCTAGAACTCTGAATTGCCTTGGAAGCATCTTCCCTTTTGACTAATTACAAGGATTTTTAAGCTGCCATCAAGCTAGATCTTCTCCTCAACGATTTCTAAAGTCTGCTCTCCAAATCCACCTCCTCTCATTCTCACAATTTGATACCTGCAATTCTAGCCCACAAGCAACATTAATAGAGTAACTATGATGCTTTTCGTAAACATTCCTATAAGCTCTACTAGCATTCTCAACTAGTTGTTTACGATGAGGTTCATTCAGGACATAAACTTACCTTTCTTGTTTGAGAACAAATCGCAAATTTTGAAACTAGTCAAGGAAATTGATCCCATTAAGATTCTCCTTCTCAAGGATTAAGTGCAGTTACATAGTGGAATTATTATTATTGTTGTTGTTTGCTATCTACAATAAAGTGCAAAGTACATTAAATTTTTTTGATTTATTAGAAGATCCCACATAATGAAAAATTCTCAAAATAATCATATCAATTTAGTGGGCTAAGATCCATATTTCTCTCAACTTTAAGTTTGCTTTAGCATGACACTTAAAATTAAGTTATTTAGGTAGGCACTCTTAGCAATTACAAATCATGTAACTCTTTGTTTTTCATGGGATTTTGACATTAAATTTCTCGACATGATTGAATCCCATCTTATGTCATTAGGCCAGACACCATTTTGATAATCTAATTAATGCTAACAATTTCACGCATATGAGTAACACCATTACTTATCTTGTCTTACCAAGATAATCTAATGTACTCCTACTTTTGTAGAACACACATTATGGTGATCGAAGCTATTACAGTTGTTTTATGTATGGGTGGTAGAAAGACTTTAAACTTTGTATGAGGGGTCTTGATAGATTTTCATCCTTTATTAATTTTTCATATATGCGTTTGGGCATCACATGCACATAACATATTGTATATAGCATCACATACATATGTAAAATACATAATGGGAATGTGAAATAGCATTATCCTAGGTTGATCTTTATGAGCGAATATGATGATCAACGTTCATCCCTAGATAACAAGAATATCTCTGAAGTTGCTTTAGACCACTATTTGGAGCATAAATCATCACCGAGCTCCTCCATCGCCATTGTTGGATCAGATTATCTTCAAATTCCTTGTATAGTTATTACAAGAGTACATAAATTCTACTACTACTACTACTACTAAAATAAAGTTATAGCAAAACAAAATGACACATCGGTTGTATTCACATAGATCGTATGAAAAAAAAAAAAGAAATCATAAAATAACTTGCTAATCACATTAATGTAAAGGACATGCTATGCACCATGACAAAAATAACACATTATACAAATCGTATCATCATATCAAACAACATACAAAATTACAAATTAAGAATAAGTCATTACTTTCATGTTGTTTTAACCAATTAAAATATAAGTCTCTACACACAATTGTTATAGCAATTTTGCTTGCTTGTTAGCTAATGGGGTTGAGAGAGGTCGCACTGGGAAACAAAATTTCTCTAACAGAGAAACATGGGAGTTTCGTCTTACAAATTTTGAATTCATAATTCTCATCAATAAATTTTTTTAAGAAGTCGAAAGTTATTATAATTGCATTAATTAAAATAGCATGTAATGTAATCTAATTACATATGAAAGCTTATCAAAATTCTACCATGAACAACTATTGATAAATTTGAATTGGCATATGAAATCAGTTTTAACGTTAATCGCATTAATAAAAACCAAAATCATATAATATACAATCAATCACTTCAATTGCAAAAACTTACAGAAATTCTTAATCAAATTAATGAATGTATATGAGAAAAAAATTTAATCAATTAACACCTAAAGAAAACAAATAAATTAAGTCATTCATGCATACCACAACATTAGATATAATTATATGCAAGACATGACAAACATGGTATAATTGATTTGAATGAAAACACATGGTAGAATCTATTTAAAAGAAAACACAATTGGGCTACAATACCAATATTGGGTTTTGGGAACGAAAAAGCACCAAGAAAATTATAAATTTTTCCTGAATGACTAAGGATCACATGTGGTTTAAAAAAGAAAATCAAAAGAGAAGGTTGGGAAATTACCATTTTTGAAGGTTTAACTTCTCAATGTTGCCTTTGTAAAATTGATCACCCCTGCATTGATCGATTCAAAGACTTCTTTGGAACTCCAAAGATACTGCCCTTGTGAAAATGATACCTTTTATATTAATCAATTCCAAAGACTTCTTTGGATCTCCATGTTTTTGTCTTTATGAAAGACAACCACTCTCTATAAGTATCCACACATGAATAATCAAGAACTAATAGAATTGAATGGTATTTCAAATTCATTTTACTAAAAACAATCTTTGGATTTTTTTTTTTTCTTCTTTTTACTCTCTTTTCTCAAGAACTTTTGTCTTTTTAAAGAAGGATAAAACAAAACATATACATGTTTCAGTAGGGTTAGATTAAAACTTAATTGTTATAATAATTCAAATTCGAATCCTTATTATATAAGGATTGTGTATTTAAACTAAATACTAGACTATATATATATATATATATATTTCAATTGTTGCCCTTTTCCTCATCCAATAAAGAAATATAAATAATTAATTAATTAGTCATTTGTTTAAATTACAAATTTAATTTTTCAAAATTAAAATTTGTATTTAAATAATAACTCATTAATCATTATTTGTAATTTAAAATAATCTCATTATTTTAAATTAGTATAGAGATTAATAATAAACTATAACCATTTTGATTCGTTCTACATGTGTGACCCTGTAGGTTCAATTAGCATTTATAGTAGGCTCAAATCATATTTTGAGACCAAAACTCATAAGTGGCCTCAAGCAAGACATTATGACTCCACAAGTTAAATAAAATAGCTCATAATCGAAGAGAACCTTAATATAGTCTATGACATAGTCCATTTACTTCAGGATATCTTAATAGAATAGGAGGCATGGAGAAAAGTCAACTTTATATTGTTCTATCTTTAATTTCTTGAAACCAAATTAGACTAACAAAGCAAATGATATTGATATCTATCAATTCATTTAAGCAAGATCATGCATTTTCTGAGTCTCAATTGTTGAGGTGCACCAAAGATATCCTACTATTATATATAAGAGAAAAATTTCCACCACAATTACTCATATCTCACTACATGATTCTTATTATGCTCAATCACAATGTTTGTAATCATCTGATTAAAGACATTGTTTGAATATGTAAAACATAATAATCACATTGAGAACCATAGCAATTTTAGGTCTAAGGATTCATCACACAACTATTAGATATTAACTTAGGACTTTGATCCATGTAGTAATTTCAAAGTGAGTCAGTATAATATTAATTTTTCATCAACAAATACATATGAATTTGATTTGTATCTTATATACATATAGAATTATCTTCTCAATTATTAACTTCTTAAGGTGATCGAAAATAGTGCATTATGGTATAAAATCAGCTAGAATTTGAGCTTTAATCATTTCCCTTAGAATAAACTCAAGATAAAACTCATAAAGTTCAATTGTCTATTTCATAAGTATACTTGAGGTATCAAGTCTATGTAGAATTCTCCATACCAAGGCATTAGCATGCACATTAATGGTATGTGATTGAAAATAAGGCTTTTGCATTCAAGATGTGATTACTATGGCTAGGAAATGCTTCTAAGTTTACAATATTTAGTTTATAGACCTTGGAAGATATGGCTAAAATAGTATATTGGATTTAATGCCTCTTCTCAATCGGCACTAAGAACCGTATTTAAATTGTTAAGTCCAATGGCTAAAAACAAATGTAGAATCACCTAAAAAAGTAGGTGATACCATGATGAAAGGAGATGATAGGTATTATTTTAACTTTTGGAAAGCATTGGTTCAATCTTTTGTCCATTTGAAAGGTTTTGATTTTACAACTTCATACAATGGAATGTCTTATCTCTTGAAGCTAAAAAGAACCTATTTAGGGAAACTATCATCCCCCATCAATTGCATTGTTTGATTCTGATTTGTTGGAGCCTGCATTTCTATAATTTCTTTGATCTTATTTGGGTTTGTTTCAACTTCCTAATGAGAAATCAAGTAACCTAAAAACTTTCCAACTTTAACAAGAAAGGAACATTTCTTTGGATTTAATTTCAAACCAAATTGTCCTAAGTTAGCAAAAATTTCAAGGATGTCTAAAATAAGAACTTCATTAGACTATAGGTTTTTGCATTCTTACCCAATTCATCAACTAACATTTATTAACTAATTTTTGAAATTCATTTCCTACTTCTTTAAACAAAAAGGCATCATTGTGCAACAATATATGTCATCAGGGGTTATGAAAGAAGTCTTTTCTTCATCCTCTTTGGCTATATAAATTTTATGATAGCCTTTATATGCATATAAAAAATGATAAGTACAAATGTTCATTTGTGACATCTACCAATTGATAAATTCTAGGTATTGGATAAGGTATCTCTAGGATGACATTGTTCAAATCAATGAAGTCAATACCAATTCTCCAACAGTTATCGGGTTTGCGTACCACAAGTGGATTTTTCAAGCATTCAAGATATTTAACCTGTCTAACAATGTCGGCAGCTAACAAATCCTCTATTTCCTAAAAATCTCTTGTTTGTTAAGTAAAGTTTCTTATCTTCTTGCAAAATAGTTTTACAAATTCTAGGATTTCATTCCACATAATTCCTAGGTACGAGTTCATATTAAGGACACAAAGAAAAAAAATATATCCTTATTATCTACTAGATAATCCTATAAATTCTTCTTTAAAGCTCACAGAAGAGACTACCCGATGGTAGCTTTATGTTCATGATGGAGAGCATTGGAACTCCTTTAATTCTGAACAAGGACTCATATTTAATCTTAATATTTACATTTTTTTTTTTTTTACATTATTAGTTCGCTCTCTTTTCTCTCTCTCTCTCTCTCTCTTAATATTTAAACACCTTATATTATTTTTTTTTACCATATAAGGTATTTCAATTAAGTTAACAAATAATTGACATTGAATTTTTTATTATTATGAAGTATTAATCATAGACATTTCTTTGCGACATAAATTTTTTTTTTTTTTAAAGTACAATAGAAAAAATTAACCGTGCATTTCAAGTAGAACAAAGTTCTTTACACCAAAAAGAAAATAATGGATCCATCTATAATTCATATAAGATTTGAAACCTATTGTTGCTAAATTATGCGAACCTTATTTGCTTCTGCGCAGATAAATTGGCATGTTTTAATACTTGGAGATTCACTAGGTTCTCAAACCTTTCAAGCGGATGATACAAATAGTGATTCAGTCAGATTAGATAATGTTAATAGTTGAAGTTTCCACAGGCAATCCATCTCCATTATGATCTTTGTAGAGATATGTTGTAGTACCACTGTCATGCCTTCAATAAATGTCAAAATTTCTTCTAACAGCGGCCTATATGAATTCGGTCAAACATGGCTAAAAGCCATTCGAGCCATACCCCGATTACTGAGATTTTATACTTTTTCCATGCACAATTCATATTTACTTTAATTTCCTCTTAGTCAACTCTCTTCAATCCTTATTCAACAAAGAAATCTAACTTAATTAGGTTAGAATTAATCTAAAACTCTAGATGGGTTTTATACATAAGAGGTCTATAAGAAAAGGAATATTTTACTGGATTCTTTTTTTTATTTTATGTACACTACAAATATATATATACACACATATATATATATATATATATAAATATATAGAGAGAGGGATACAGAGAGGTTATTGGGGCGTTTTTAAATGTGTCAATTGAATATATATTAGGGCATTTTCTACTCAAATGCACTTAATATAAACTCTTCAATTCTAATATAAGCATGTTAACTTTAGTCGCCTAAATAGGCTAAGGCGTATTTTATGTATTAATAAAATAGAATTTTTAAATTAAAGTTTTTTAAAGCATTTTTTTTAATCTATTATGCATTATTAATTTTAAAATATCTTAATAGATATATCTCAATAGATTCTTTTGGTAGTGTTATTTAATTATTTATTTTGAAAAGTGAAACCATACCTTCTTCAAACCCTATATTGCTCCATGTATGGCATATAGGTAGTGGTGGTGACTCCAATGTGTCCTTGACAAGACATATCAACCATGAATTAATTGTCGATAATCGAGTGTTGTTTCATATAATTCATATGCAACCTATAATTGAGCGTTAATAATAAGATTACCATTATTATCATCTTTAAAAAGGCGGGACACACTAAGTCTATATATTGCATAAAAACCTTATAATGAAATGCAAATTAAGAGGTGGTAAACAGTCCCCCTCTCTCTAACAAAGCTCCCAATATATTAAGTTAGACACACACCTTAATTTTGCTACTTTAATTAGTATGGCGGTGCATGAATATGACCATTCCTAGTTAGTTTAGTAACTTTAGTTACCAATTATTATTATTATTATTTATTTTTTATTTAGTAAAATATCTCAATCATTTATAATTAATTTATTTAAAATTAATAAAAAAAAAAAGGTGAAATCCCAAAATACTTGAACTTTTCTTAAATTCAAGTTTAATACCTAGACTAAAAAAGACTTACATAACTAACATATGAAGTTTTACATTTGAATGGATTTGAAGAGATCTTCATAAAGTTGAATATATTCGAAAAGATTATGGTAATAATTTTGATATTTTAAGGATTTAAATAAATTTGAGAGTTTTTCATAAGTATTTTCATCGTGCAAATATATTCAAATTTATAAATATGGAGAAAAGAGCAAAGGGGGAAAAGGGAAAAAAAAAAAGAAAGGAAGAGGAACGGACAAATACTTTCTCTCTCTAGTATATCCTCTCTAGAGTCTCCGGTGCGATGGAATCTACAAATTGGATCCCCGTCAATGACTGAGGAAGTTGACTCATTGAGGAGATGCAAAAAAATATAAGACGCAAATTGGTGAATCCAGTGACCAAACAGTCCAAAACGGAAGCTCCAATTAAGACATGCTAGAGGCCCTAGATGTGGGTGCATGAAACATCGCTCCTTTGTTGATGTCCTTTAAAAGGAAAAGGCACATCTGCCTCTTTATATGGGCGAAGATAATAAATGGGACTTTGATGAATTTGAAGCTCTCTATGAGCCTACACCTAAAGCCATGGATGGGACCATACGGGAGGTCCAGTGATGCCCATTTCAGCCAAGAAATACCACAGTCTTTTCCATCCTTGGCGTGGAGCTCTAATTCTAAAACTGATAGGTAAATCAGTTTCATACAGAGTCCTTGAGCAACGAACCAGAGCACTTTGGCAACTAGAATGGGGATGTGAACTCATAGATATGGAGCAGGGTTTTTTCACTGCTTAGTTCTAATCAAAAACAAATTATCTTCATGCACTAGAAGGAGGTTCTTGGATCATCTTGGGGCATCACCTGGAAGTGATGAGATGGAGACTAAACTTCTGACCTTCACAAGCAGTGATTCAGTCTACCTTAGTATGGGTCCTCTTTCCTAAGCTCCTATTGGAGCTCTTTGATGAAGAAACCTTGTATGCTATGGGAAATTCCATTGGGAGAATAGTTCGAACTAATGATTCCACTACTGTGGTGGGCTAGAGGGAATTATACTTGAGTGTGTGTGGAGGTTAACCTTGACAAACCCCTTGCTTCTTTCCTAACAATTTTGGAGAGTCAACAGCCTAATATGAAGGCCTGCATTCAATATGCTTTAAATGTGACAAATATAGTCATAAATGGGATAACTGCCCTAACCATATTCCTGCAAATGCATCGGTTGATGTAAACCGACCAAGTAGACCCATCCCACAACCATCAAAGGATTCGACTTCAATTATTGGACCTTGGATGCTACCCCATACAGGTCGATGGAGATAGTAGAAATCAAGGGGCTATCAACAATAGGCAGCGGGAGAGCAGGAAGATAGGTGTGAGGAGGATGCCTACCTGTAGTAGGCCAAGCAAATGTAGAAGATGACTAGGGGAGTGCAGACCAATCCATCAAGGAAGGAAGTGAGCAATAGGACTCACCAGCCCAAGGAGATAACCTAAGTTGGAGTCGAACGAAAGACAAAATCTCTATGAAGATTTGCTATTTTGGGCATATTTGGATTCCAAGGAAAGCCAAGAAACTAATTTGGATGCACTCAAAAATAAGATTCAAAATATTCCTAGCCTAAGTCATAAAATTCATTCAGGCTCCACCTATAAATGAGGAGAGTTCAATCAAAAAAGGGACAAGAGTAAGGGAACACAGAATCATGAGAGGCCCAAAGCTAAGGAGTTAACTTCAGACCCCCAACAAGACTGAAAACCTCTTAAAGAAGTTTCTAACAGTTTTACCAAGCTACTCATTAAAAGACATCTTCTAGGAGTATACAAACTAGAAGTAATCTGGTGGTAATGGGTATTTCAGGCAGAAAATCAGTGAAGTCTCAACAACCAAGACCAACCTAGATAGTCTTGAACTTTGGAATGCTAAGAACATGGACGTTGGACCTTCTTATAACTTTGATTAATAGTGCAAGCATAGAGGCTATGGATCAACCTCCTACACACCTGTATGTATTCTTTTTCCTAAGCTCTTGATGTGGAACTACCATGAGGCATGCTCCAAATGCTTTCGAAGACATTTTTCTCAATTGCTAAGATATTTTTTTGTCATTTGTATTAATTCTTGTTGAGACTGAGGTCCCAAGTACCATCAACAAAATATTTTTAAGAATATGAATTATACCAGTTTTGTTGTTTCAGAGTCCCATGGCATTTTAGGCGGAATTTGGGTGGTGTGGTCCCCTACTAATATTCAATTGGAAGTAAATACAACAGATGACCAAGTGATCAATCTTATGGTGCAAAGAGACAAAGACCCACCTCAGCTCCCCTCAGCAATCTATGCATCTCCTAAACTGCAGTGTAGGTGCAAAATGTGGAAATACCTAACCCAAGTTGGAACCCATTGGAATATCCCATGGCTAGTCATTGGGGATTTTAATCAAATTGTGAATTTTTTGGATAAGAAAGGAGGACGTGCATTGTTAGTATACCAAATTAACCTACTTTTGGAAATGATTGATTCATGTGCATTAATTGATATGGGGTTCCGATGACCAAAGTTCACTTGATGGGCTTCTATTGTTTCCGGACATCCTTACCTCCCATCTTCCAAGAACCTAGTCAAATCATCACCCCATTATGGTACATCCATTGGAACCTGGTGGAAAACCTCAAAATCGACTCTTCAAAATGCTATTAGTGTGGTATTTGCACCCTAAATTCAGCCTCATGATACAAAGAGCCTAGGAGGAACAACCGCTTAACATTCTTCAAAATATGGATTGCTTCAAGAAGATGATCCAAGTGTGGAAATGGCAAGTTTTTGGCAACATTTTTTAGAGGAAAAGACAGCTTACTGCTCGACTATTTTGAATACAAAATAAGCTAAAGTTCAAACTGTCAACCTATCTATTTAAACTAGAACAACAGCTTCAGGAGGAGTTGAATTCAGCTCTTCGTTAGGAGGAAAGTTTCTAGGACCAGAAATCTCGCATCAATTGGTAGAAAGATGGTGAGCAAAACACCAAATCTTTCCATACCTCAACAATTCTCAGACAAAGGAGGAATGTAGTTTCTCAACTAAAAGATGGGAATGGTGTGTGGTTTGATGATAAGGATATGGCTCGTAAATTCTATGTGGACCTCTATTCCAAGGATACTTGTACTCAATGTCAACAGAATGCTTGGAGTTTCCCTTCTCTAAATCACTCATATTGAAGGTGAATGAATAGAGGGGTTATTGAATCGGAAATCGAAACACCACTATTTCATATAGGACCAAGCAAGGCTCCGGGACCAGATGGGTTTCCACTTAGTTTTCTCAAAAAATATTTGGGTATTGTTGAGCCTTCAGTAGTGAATTTCATTTTGAAAATATTCAAGGAAAGTCATGTTCTGAGGGAAGCTAATAAGACTTTTGTTCGTCTTATCCCAAAATTCGACCACCCGGAATCACTCACACATTTTTGCCCTATATCTTTGTGTAATGTACTTACTAGGTTTGTGTCGAAAATCCTTGCTAATAGACTCCAACCTTTGATGTCCATGTTAGCAAGAAAGGAGCAGGCCAATTTTCTCCCAAGGAGACTAATAGTCGACAACATCACTGTGGCTCAAGAAGTAGTACACTCACTGAGAAAGAGAAAAGGGAAACGGAGTGGCATGGTGGTCAAAGTCAACTTAGAAAAGGCCTACAACAGAGTTTATTGGGATTTCCTGAGATAAGTGTAAGGCTTCTTTGGATTTAAAATTCATATCATCAACCTTATCATGGATATTATGCTCGTTGTCCCCCTACCTATTTGTATTATTTATGGAAGTGCTTCGTTAGAAAATTAGCAAGGCAATAGCAACAAAGTCTTAGAAGCCCATTAGATTATCATTGGGGGTACACCACTATCCCATCTCTTTTTTGTCAATGACCTTCTATTGTTTGGGTAAAAATCCTTTTCACAAGCTCAGATAATGGAACATATCTTGGGCTAGTTTTGTGGGGAGCCTAACCAAAGGATAAACCATCATAAATCCCAAATATAGTTTTCACCAAATACACCAGGCTACTTAAAGAATTTTGTTTGCTCAAGTTTTGGCATTACAGCTACCGCTTCACTGGGCACATATTTAGGGATACCCATCCTTCACAGTAGGGTCCAAAAGTCCACTTTTCAGTGGATCATTGACAAGATTCAAAAATTTCTATCCACATGGAAAATTAAAACACTATCCCAGGCTACCGAGAACTTACTAATTCAGACTACCTTGACTGCCCTCTCTATGTATACTATGTAATCTTTAGCCATTCCAGTTAGGGTTATTGATTGTGCAGAGCAACTTTGTCGGAGTATCCTATGGGAAGAAATGCGGGGCAACAAGCGCCTCCATACTATCAACTGGGACAAGATCTATAAAGCCAAAAAGTTTGGTGGTTTAGGTATACCAAAACTGAGGGAGATCAATATTGTTATGTAAAGTTAAGCTGGAGAATCATGATGAATACTGATGTGCTAAGCAACCAGTTATTGGTGGAGAAGTATATATGGTGGGTGGATTCAATCCATGGGCTATAGAAATAGGTTGGTCCAGTAGCTATTTGGAGAGGCATACTAGCCTTAGTAGACATCATTCCCAGAGGGTTCAGATGGAAGATCCCTAAGGGGAAACTAGCCAAGTTTTGGCTAGATTCATGGCTAATTAATCGATCTTTACACACAGTTGCCTGTGCAACTTTAACAAGGAAGGAGTTGGAGAAGTTAGTAAAGTCCTACTGGACATCACAGGCTGGCTAGAATGTACAACTGTTACAAAATATTCTCTCAGCAAATATCATTGAGTAGTACTTACTGTCAGCATTTACAGTAATGACCTGAACTTGGATACCCCTTATTGGCAGCTTACATCTAGTGGAGTGTTCTCCTTATCTTCAGCTAGATCAATCTTCCAATAGGGTACTGCTAATTCTCAGCCTATGTATTGGCAGAAGATTTGGAAGTTCCAATAGCCGACTAGAGTATCGTCTACCCTATTGAAAGCCCTTCATGGTGCCATACTCACTAACCATCTACTATGGAAGAGGATGATCATCAACTCCTCCTTAATGTAACTGGTGCCAACAATCTCCCTACACTAACCTATACCTCTTTAGAGATTGTCTATTGACTATGGAGGTTCGGAAAAAGCTAGTACCAAATACTGCATGGAACTAATTTTTCCTACCAATTATTGTACCTAATTGGATCAAAGAGAACCTTAACCACTCGAAATCAGATGCAGGTTAGATGAATCATTGGAACTATGTGTTCCGACAAGTTGTACATGAGATATGGAATAGCCATATGTATAGATTGCATAATCCTTCGTTTTTGTATGACTCACGTGCCCTTGAAGTGAGAAGCCTCTTTGTTAACTTAGAGGTCCTCTCTATGTGGACATGTGAGCTAGGTTAATCTCTTACACTATTTAGCTTGTTAATAGCTTAGTTTAGACCTTGACTTTTACCCAATTGTGTATGTTTTAACTACATTCTTTTGAATATACTAACCTATTTCCATATCAAAAAAAAAAAATTGTCCTAAAAGTTGATGGTCAAATTAGAGTAAACGGTCAATTCAAACAAAAATGTTATATGTGGTACTTATCAAAAGTTTAAGTGCTAATTATGAACATTTTTTGTTCAAGAATTCAACTTCGATTTCAAAAATATTTAAGAGTTACGAGCAAATTTTACTAGTTGATTTATATATAGATAAAATTTATGACATACACTACAAAAAAAGAGGTTTTTTACGACAGAATTATATACGACGGTTGTTTGTAATGAACTATATACGACGGTTAGAGTAGACCATCGTATATAGTAAGAGTATATACGACGGTCCTTGAAGCCTCATTTACGATACACTTTATACGATGGTTCGAATAGACCATCGTATATAATTGGAGTTTATACGATGGCTAGAATAGACCGTCATATATAATTGAACTTTATATGACGATCGTACAACACTCATTTATAAGTTATTTTATATGTCGGTTCTAATTGACCGTCGTATATACTTCTAATATAAAATAATTATTTTTTTGGATTATTTTAATATATTAATATCTTATTCCTATAAATATATAATTTTATATTTAAAAATATAACATATAAAACTATCAAATTTTAAAGTTAATTTTTTTTAATAATAAAAATTATATAAATAAGTAATTATATATAATTGTTTGAATTTTAAATATAAATTTAATTTTTAATTTTTTTTATTTTTAGACATAAAATTTAATGTAATTTTATTATAATTCTTAATATTTTAAAAGAATAAAATAAAATAAAGTTTTATCTTTCTCAAAATAAAGTTTT
>JAXGGT010034223.1:0-13266 GCA_035583425.1 Marsdenia floribunda
TTGTATTTTTTCCATTATCTCTCTCTATTTTTATAATTCTTAGATTTTTTTTTTTCATTATTTTTTTATGTTTTATTTCTATTTTAAAGAAATTGTCTATTTCCCTTACCTTTTTATTTTGATTTTTTTTGAAGTTTTAAATATAATTTATTTCTTATTAACTCTCATTCACTGATAAGGTAAAAAATTATTAGTGATTGTCAATAACTTAAGTTTATAAAAATATTTGAATTAAATATTGAGATAATGCATGATCTTATCAAATTTTTTTTTTTTTTTTTTTTTTTAAAAAAAAAAAGGAGAGAAGAAGGAAGAAATTGTAAGAAACAAGAAATGAAGGGAATAATTAGGTGCACCGCACCCTTTGGTACGTTTGTTACAGAAGACTGCAGACACGTCATCTGCGGATTTACTCTCACCGACACGGAAAAGCTGAGAGAAGTGGACCCACGTTTCCAAAGAAAATCTGCTCCCCAATAAATTAATAAATATATATATATATATACTAAAAAATAAATAAGAGTCGCAATCTGCATGTGCCGCCTCTCTCTCTCTCTCTCCAACGTTTAGAAAAGCGTAATCATTCTCTAAATTTATCCCCCAAAAAATAAAAAATAAAATACCCCTTTGTTTTTCAACCCCAAAACAAATAAAATAAATATAAAATTGCTTTCTTCTTTCTCTTTAGAAAAATTCGTGAGTTTAATCACTAATTTATTAATATTTAATAATTTAAAAAAAAAAAAAGAAAAAAGAAAAATTGAAGATCAAGCCTTTATTAATAATGTTTACCCAAAGTGAAAGTTGATGGAATCATTAGCCCCAATTAATTCTGGTCGAAACCCTGTCCGTTATTTTGTCCCTTTTTAATCATTAAAAAAATGCTGTCCGAATTCTCCACCTTTTTTTTTTTTTTTTTTAATATTACACTACAACAAATATAAAAATTCTTATTTTATTGTATTAATATAATAAGAAGAGTAATAAAAAAATGCTGTAAAAGGGTTACAATTTTGATACTTAAACATTATGTAAGAGTTAAGATAATTTTTTTTTTTTTTTGAACAAAAATTAGACTATAAATATAATTGGGACTAAATTCAAATGAATTGAAACAGTAATTTTGAATATCGCATAGTCTAACTAAAAATGAATAGTTTATTTTAATATTAAACGAAATAAATTTTAATAGGTAAGTACAATCTAATTAATAGTTATTTTAGTTATGACCAAATTTGCTAGTAAATTTTTATTTTTTTTTTTTTTTTTTTAAAAAAAGAATTAGTTTAAATTTTATCAATGCAAACATCAAGCTTAAAGAAGAAGGAATTAAAATAATTATAATTCGCTGGGGCAGAGATACATGAATTAAGAGAAGCAAGATTGATGACGGATCCGGCAGCTGCAGCAGAAGGAGAGGACAGACAATTTCACACTATCTAATAATAATAATAATAATTTTTTTTTTTTTTTTTTTTTTTTTGGGGGTTTTTGTAACTTACTATAGTTTCAGAAGATCTTTATTAATGGGTGCGGCGGCCGGAAGGGTGGTGGAGCCTCTCTTGACCTTTGAGCTCAGCACTTGTCAGCCCCATCATCAACATATCCCTTCTGCTCTTCTTTTTTTTCTTTTTTCTTTTTTTTTTCCAACTCAATATTTAGAGGAATTTATGAGAAAAACTCATAAAGACAGCAATAACAATACATAGTTTAAAATATAGTATAAGATTGTGTTTAATATGAGTTGAATTCAAGAAATTTCATTTGATAACACTGAATTACCACTTTTTTATGTTCTTTCAAACACATATACACACATATATACATATATAGGAAAATTGGTGGATTTAGTTCTCAGTCTTTTGATCGATAGTGTGATTAGTCTTTTTTCTTTATTTTTTATTTAGTATGTTCCCATTATATAATAAGTTGATGCAATTGATCACTTTTTTCACAAAATTTGACTTGTCAAATAATAAATTTTGTGGAAAAAAAAAATCAAATATACCAACTTATTATACATTGAAAACTTACTAAATAAAAAATAAAGGGCCAAATTCACTAATTTATATATATATATATATATATATTATTCCAGTTTCTGTAGAAAATATCCAATGAAGCAGACAAAATTGTTATTTTGAAGTTCGAGATTTACATTAACTTAATAGTAGTACTTAAGCAGCAATATATATATATATATATATATTATTTATATACATACATGTCATTGTTAATATTATTAATTATTATGTTATTGTAGTGGAAGAACTGCAGAAGAAGCTGGTAATTCCATCCACACTACCGACATATACATACGATACTAATATACTTTCACACACCCCCCACCTCCCCACTCCCAGGGAAGAAAAAAAAACATATGAAAGAAAGAATTCCAATACTTTTTTAATCAATGGAAACGTTAATTCTTTTTCCCAATTAAAAATTTAAATTAATGTACATATCTTTTCTTTTTATTTATTTATTTTTTATCTTTTTGAAATTTTGAAATTTTTTTTTATTTCTAATATATTTCGAACTCATAATTTTTTAAATTATAAGCGAGACTGCTATTAAACCTTATTAACAAATTAATGTACATATCTATTTCGGGCAAAATTTTAAGCTAAAAAAGAAAAAAGAAAAAAAGAAAAAGAAAAAGAAAAATTAAAGCTATACGTTTATTACGTGTCACTTAACCGAATACGAATTCTTCTACAATAAATCAAACACATGAATAAATAATTGAGTACTATTGTTTCTTTTTGTTTTTTAAGTTATTATGAAAACCTCTTTTAAATAAATTAAAAATTAATATATATTTTTTTGTCGAAAAAACTAAAATTTTTTTAATTTTACTTTTTTAAAAAAAAAAAAAAAACTAATAATTAATAGTAATTATATAATATTAATTGAAGTAATATATTTTTGGAAATTAATCCTTATTTTTTTCCCCTCAAGATATAAAGTTTAACTTCAAGATTTTAAATCATGTTTGAAGTAATAATTTGTGATTTATGTGTTATAAATTTATATATTAGATGAAAAAAAATATAATAAATTTTATTATTTTAGCTTAAAAATCAAATACATAAAATAATATAAGATAAATAAATAAATATTTATGAATATTCCTTCAACGTTTTAAATACAGTAAATTTAAATGGACGATATAATAATACATTTAATTTTATCCTTCCATTTTGCCCCGCCTTATATGAATTAATATATATATATATATATATATTAACTTTGTCACGGCAATTTCGGCGCAAGTTGCCGTAGACTTGAAATTGATTAATCAAGAAATGAAAACAAAAATTCATGTCATTTTCCGAGTCCACAGCATCTTCTCTCATGTTCTCACACAGATCCACACGGTGTTCAAAGAAAGTGTATTAGTTGTAGTAAAAGATGGGAATAAAAATAAACACAGTTGCTGATCCAACAGGTCTAAAGCATCTCACATGGGATTTATGCAATTAATTCCGAGCTAATACTTCTCTCCTATGACAATTGACAATTTCTTGAAATATGAACATTTATTTAAATGCTGTGATTAATTCTTCTGTCTGTATAAATACTGGTGTAATTGGCAGAAATTACTGTCCAAATCTACGCTTTCATGGATACTTCAAGAAAAAAGACAGCAATTTAATGATTTATTTTATTAGAGGGGTATAGTAAATTACAGAAAATAAAATAATCTTAACACGCTTTAATAATGTCAGTATCTGTACATATAATGTGTATATACGTATGTTTATCATTATATGATGGTAGAGATGGGTATGGTGGTGGTAATGTATTGTAGTCTTTCACCTCCTTGGTCACGAGCGAGCTATGTTGTTTGTGTGACTCGTGATTGGATCAATTTCTAGACACAATGTTGTCTTTCTTTCTCTCTCTATTTCTTGAAAGTTGAAACACACATTCTCTCTCTCTCTCTCTCTCACTAGAGTTCCTACCCCCGTTAGCTAAAGCTCAATTCTTGCAGTCACTGGGAGGGACAAATAGATAGAAACAACAATCACTACTGAGAGTGCGCGTTGCTTGTCTGTGGAAGCTGAAAAGTGAGTGCGCTCTTGGGGGAGGGAGGAGAAAAAGAAAGTCGAGCAATGGAATGGAAGTGGCAAGTGTGAGGTAAGAAAGCTTTAAAGGCAAACCTGGGATTGCGGCAATTCGAGAATCAAGAAAAGAAGGAAAAAGGGGAAAAAAATAAAAAATAAAAAGAGAAAAGAGGCTGAAATTTAGGTGTTTTGCTCACCTGTGCAACTACTAAATTCATTCATTTGGTGTTCTTTGATACACTAAGGTACTCAAACGACTCTACTTCTACTGCAACTAATTCTGATGCTCTTTTGGCACTGGGTTTTGCATTTTGAGTCTAAAAGATGAGATTTTTCTGGAAAAAGAAAAAAACAAGTATTAGTTATTGACTTGATGGTTCGAATTTGGTCTGAGGTTCAGTTTCTAGGTTGTGTTTAAAACCATTTTGGGTGTGGAGTGTGAAATTAAATTCATTACATCTCAATCTGCTACTGCTCTTGCTTGTTGGGTTAGGCAAGATCTAATTTTTAGCTGGAAAATTTATGTTCATAAATTTTTCAGTCAATCTGTTTCGAAGAAATTGTATTTCTGTTCTTTTAACGTTTTAATTGTACCCTACTATTGATTATTGCTGTAGTTATAGTTTTCATTTTAAGTATATTATAATAGGTTTCGGTTAGTGGATCTACTGTGAAAACTGGGGAAAATAGATCTTCTCCTGCCTGCGTTTAATTTCTTTTCTTATCTAATGATGCTTTTAATAGTATTGTGTTTTCTTGGGAATTTTCAGGTTCGAAGATGAGGCCGCTCCATCGTGGTGTATTTGGTGGGGGGCGGCTTTCAGTAAACAGCCATGATTTGTGGAATGATTCTCAAATGAAAGATAAAATAGATAAGGAAGATATTGAAAGGAAAAGTGCATCTCCTGATCAAACTTATTTATCTATTAGGTTCCCTTTCCGATTTCTTTTTCCAGATAATTCACCTTCTAAAAATGGTCTCATTGAGAATGGTTTCTCTGATCCTTTTAGTCCTGGGACCTTAAGGAATCGGCATAAGTTTATTTTGCTTCTACTCAAATTCAGCCTAGTGCTTATTGCAATACTTGCTCTTACTGGATCCTTTTGGTGGACAATCTCAATAGCATCCTCGTCGAGGGGTCAAGTATATCATGGATATAGGCGGCTTCAGGAGCAATTAGTATCAGACTTGGTGGACATTGGAAAGCTCTCTCTTGGTTCAACAAAGTTGAAAGAATTGGATTACTGTTCCCCTGAGTCTGAAAATTTTGTTCCATGCTTCAATGTTTCTGGCAATCTTGCTTTGGGTTATAAAGATGGCGAAGAATATAATCGCCATTGTGGACCAGGTTCTAGGCAGAGTTGCTTGGTTCCTCCACCTATGAACTACAAAATCCCTCTAAGGTGGCCTTGGGGAAGAGATCTTATCTGGGTGGCAAACATCAACATAACAGCACAGGAAGTACGATCATCTGGAAGTTTGACCAAAAGGTGTCTTAAATGTTTTTTCTTTGATGATTGCTCACATGTATATTTGCTCTTAACAAGTTTCTGAACCATTTGATTTGTTATCTCCCATTGCATAGGATGATGATGTATGATGAAGATCAAATCTCCTTCCGTTCTGCATCCCCAGGGTATGATGATATAGAAGACTACTCACATCAAATTGCAGAAATGATTGGGCTTAGGAATGAGTCCAACTTCATACAAGCCGGAGTAAGTAAATTGTTGCTTGCTAAATGAACATGCTTGATAAATGGGCTTTCTTGCGTTAGAGGAGGATTTGCTTTATGACAAATTGTAAGTGTTGCTGTGATAGTTTGTATTGAATCTTTGGCCAGATTAGTGAGACAAACAGAGAGAGCATAGGTTTAATGACTTCTTATGGTATTTACTTTCTTTTTCAGTTTTATAGCACTACAACTTGTCAGACTTTTCATTAGATGCTTACCAATATATAAATGAGTGGAATTGAAGTTGTTTACTGATGCTTTAACTGATTGTTGATGAACTTATATTCTGCCCTGCATTATGTGTTTTTGAGCTAAGTATCACAATGATGCATCTGCGTTCTACATGTTGAGATGAGTTTAGGCTTGGTGGGATGGGTAACGAGATTCTAGTTCTTGTTATCTCTCTCTGGTTATATCAAAGTCTGGTGTAGTTACTACTTTAGCTTCCTTGTTTTTCCACTTGGTGGAGTTCTTGTCACAAATTTCAATTTCTTAGGAGTGTGCATTTGGTTTCTGTTTTTAGAATGTCTAAGAGTAAATTCTTAAACTAGAATTTGTTTGCTTCTTAGACTTAAATTTGTTTCTATCCTGAACAACAATTTCCAACTTGGGTGTGTTCAGTATTTCTACTAATTTGCATATAAAGAGTTCAATATCATGATATCTCAATTCATTTTTCAGGTCCGAACTATATTAGACATAGGTTGTGGTTATGGTAACCTTGGGGCACATCTCTTTTCAAACCAGTTACTGACCATGTGTATTGCAAATTATGAGGCTTCTGGCAGCCAAGTACAATTAACTCTGGAAAGAGGTCTTCCTGCGGTGATTGGATCTTTTACTTCACAGCAGTTGGCATATCCATCTCTTTCCTTTGACATGATACATTGTGCTGGCTGTGGTGTTGACTGGGATCAGAAAGGTATTGTTTCTTTCCCCCATCTCTGCACTTTGTCCCAGAGCATTTCAACTGTAAATTCTCATGAGAATGATCTATATTTTTCTTCTACGGTACCAGAGATATTATATACCTTTGCAAACTTCTCTTTGTTGGTATATGAGTTCTTTCCTTGTCTAGTTCTGAAAATCCCCAACTCTTCTGGCACAGTGGCCCACCCACAGAAAACCTAAAAATTAGAAAAATGGATGTAAGTAAAGAAGGTGGAATTAAGATTGGGCCATCTACATTTAGTTTCTCTGTTTGATTCTCAGCTGAAGAGAATTTAATTGAGAATAGATGTCTTATCATGTGATGCAGATGGAATTCTTCTGATTGAAGTTGATAGATTATTGAGACCTGGTGGATACTTTGTCTGGACTTCACAACTGACAAGTTCTCAACGATTCCTTCGTAAGAAAGAGAACCAAAAAGAATGGGACTTTGTTCATAGCTTTGCAGAAAAGCTATGTTGGGAGATGTTGTCACAACAAGATGTTACTGTTGTCTGGAAAAAGACCAGTAAAAAAAAGTGTTATTCTGGAAGGTGAGGCATTACTATGATTTTTCATGTATACTGCTCTTCCCCTTAAAAGAATACTGATCTTCTTAGATGCATATTTAAGTAATTCTTGTCACTTACAAGATAACCATTTGTTTGCTGTTAACAGGAAATCAGGTTCTAGTCCTCCACTTTGTGGCAAGAGCCAAGATCTTGAATCTCCGTATTATAGACCACTCCAAGAATGTATAGGAGGAACTCAGAGCCAGAGATGGATTCCCATAGAAGAAAAGACAAAATGGCCAGCACGGGCTAGATTAAGCTCAAATGAGCTTGCAGTCCATGGTAATAGTCTTTATATTAAAAGATAGATGGTTTCTTAGTCTCAATATTGGGCTGAAAAAAAAAAAAAAGGGACAAACAACATGATATTTATCAAGATTGTTGTGCATCAAAGCCAAACAAAATTATTAAATAATAATAATGAGGAGAGACAGTTCCCGTCCCCTTCTCCTTTGTTTAGTTTGTCAAGGAAATGACTTCATATGTGGCAGGTCTCAATTCAGATGATGTTGCTGAGGATACAGTAAACTGGAATGCAGCAGTCCGTAATTATTGGTCTCTACTCTCACCTATTATATTTTCCGATCACCCAAAGAGACCTGGTGAAGAGGATCCCTCTCCACCTTATAACATGGTCAGAAATGTGCTAGATATGAATGCCCACTTTGGTGGATTTAATGCAGCATTATTGGAAGCTGGGAAATCTGTTTGGGTTATGAATGTGATTCCCACAAGTGCTAACAACTACCTTCCCTTGATTCTGGATAGGGGACTAGTTGGTGTTTTACATGACTGGTAAGTTTCACTTTAGATCTCTTGGCAGTAATAGGGTGTTGCTATGGAAATATCTCATTGAAATATGCATTAATATAGTCTTAGTCAATATTGTATGATAGAATTCCTGTAGTAGTTGAGAATCTTCAGCTGTATATGAGAGTTCTTCCTTTGCTTATTCAAGATCTGTTAAAGAATTTAACCATGAAGTGTACGGCATACTAGATGAGGCTTAGGACTGACCAATTGTCCTTCTTACCAATGCCATAAGCTTAGTTTCAGTTCGGGGACTTCCTTTGCCAGAAATTTAGCCATCTTTTTTCTTCCCCAAATCCTTGTAGTGCTTACTCTTTTTTTCTTTCTTTGCACAAGGTGTGAAGCATTTCCGACATATCCTAGAACTTATGACCTGGTGCATGGTGAAGGGCTTCTAACACTTGAATTCGGCGAGAAACAACGCTGTGAGATGCTAGATATATTCACAGAAATTGACCGTGTACTTCGTCCAGAGGTATATCTCACTTTCTTACTACAAAATTTTTCATTTGATCAGCAAGGTATCACTTTTACATATTAACTAAATAGACATATCACTTGCAATCCTACTAAACAATGAATGGAATCAGAGAACATTTATGTACATCCTAGATGGATTGGTAAAGCTTCAATTTACATGAATCTTCTGTGAAATTTTGAGATCAGTTTGAACTAGAAAGCATCAGGACTAGTTAGTGTGGAAGTATTGTTTTTGATAGTTTAACAGATGTTACAGCCTTCATACAGTTGATGATACATTGAATACACTATTCAGTTGAAAGCCATTGATAGGTAATAAGATTTCCGAAGTATAATCTTCGGTGGTTTACTACCTTTATATCTTATCTTTAGATGATGGTTTAGTTTCTGATGTGGCCCATACACCACCAGTATTTCATGAACACTGCAGGCTCTAGAACTACTGCTAGGATTTTGTTGTCCTGATGCTCACAAAGTTCAATCTTGTCACTGTCAATGGTGCACCTGGCTAGCAGGTGCTCCCCACCATGGGTTAATATGCAAGATTTGTCCAACACAATTACAAATTTGTCTAGTGTTTGGCCTTTCATGTTGTTTTCCTTTTTCTTTTCCGGATAGTTTGCTGATATCAGTAGATGCAACAATGCAGGGGTGGGTTATACTACGAGATTCTGCTCCTCTCATAGATATGGCAAGAGCTCTCACAGGACGATTGAAATGGGATGCCCGAGTAGTGGAGATTGAAAACAATAGTGATGAGGCTCTACTTATCTGCCAGAAACCTTCTGTAAAAAGGCAAGCAATCTGATTCTTGATTTCCAGGAAGCCGAAGCTTGTAGTTGTTGACAAGACCAAACATATTAAAAACAAATATTTCCGGATTTAAAGAAAGAAACATCATAAAGTTCCACAAAAATTGGTGGACATGAAAGTTTTGAACAGCAGCAGAAAGACACAACGCAGAACACAGGAAACAAATCCTTCTCTGCATAGGATGAACAAAAAAACAAACGACAAAATTCCTATGGAGCCGCAAGGTAATCCTTAGGGCCATGTAATTACAAAGTGAGGCAATCCTCACTGAGAGAAAGTATAGGACTATACCTAAGTTTTTCATTGTGATGTCTCTTTTTTCTTTCTTTTTTTAGCCATACAACCCACATCATAAATTAAAAATTGTGAAGATATTTCAGAATAATCTAAAGGAATTCTTTTTGTTGTTGTTGTAATGTATAGCAGCAGCATATGCTCAGCATCAGCCGTTCATTTCATTCTTTCATTTGCTTTGTATAATGTCCATCTCCATATTTTCCATTTTTATAATGTGACTTCTGGTTCTTGAATTTCAGCTCAGAGCAGAAAGATATTGAATCTGTTATTAGTATAAAATCAGTGAAAAGTGTTAAAGATTCGATCTTTAACTCATTGAACATGGTATCTCTAAAAATGTTGAATGACTTTCAGAGTCTCGATATACTCCTAACCTAAAGTTTGAAACATGTCTCTTGTGAAATGCATGTCTGGGATATCAATCACACTCCTAATAATTTCATAACTGGAGATACTCTAAACCATCTCCGGTAATTGGTGTCAGAGAATGAAAGTCTGTTAATCGTTTTTTTTTTTTTTGTCCCTTTGATAAGTGAAAGTCTGTTAATCTGTTTTAAGGATAAATAAACAAAAGTTCATGGGTAAACATTTAACCAGAGAAATAAGGGAAGGGGGTCGTTTTGTGGTTGTGTTCAATATTTTAAAATATATAAATTTTTTTCTCACAATTAAGACAACAACCGACCTTAGCTCAGTTGGTAGAGCGGAGGACTGTAGTGGTTTCTGACAGATATCCTTAGGTCGCTGGTTCGAATCCGGCAGGTCGGAATTTTTTTTTTTTCATCAACACCTTTTTCTCAATGCGTCCGGACTCTCAGAAACAATTCCACTCGGCCGTTCCTAAACTACGTTACCGGGAACTAAAACGTGCCATTTCTCCCCTCTGCTCTCCGCCGACGAGTGCCGTTTTTCTCCTCAGTTTCAACCATATCTCTTCTACATTCTGAGATGACCATTTTGCAGTTCCTTTATACCGCCATTAGAAGAACCTCACCTTCCAAATTTCTACACTCTCAGCCCCATCTAAAACCCTACCTTAAACCAGAAAGTTTCTCACTTTTCACCTCCCACTTTTCCACTTCGTTTCTGATCACAAAAATCCCCAAAAAGTTCAAAAATCCCCACTTAGGTCGCTGGTTCGAATCCGGCAGGTCGGAATTTTTTTTTTCATCAACACCTTTTTCTCAATGCGTCCGGACTCTCAGAAACAATTCCACTCGGCCGTTCCTAAACTACGTTACCGGGAACTAAAACGTGCCATTTCTCCCCTCTGCTCTCCGCCGACGAGTGCCGTTTTTCTCCTCAGTTTCAACCATATCTCTTCTACATTCTGAGATGACCATTTTGCAGTTCCTTTATACCGCCATTAGAAGAACCTCACCTTTCAAATTTCTACACTCTCAGCCCCATCTAAACCCCTACCTTAAACCACAAAGTTTCTCACTTTTCACCTCCCACTTTTCCACTTCGTTTCTGATCACAAAAATCCCCAAAAAGTTCAAGAAGAAGCGGAAGAAGAAAGAAAGCCCTCGCTCCAAACTTGTCCAAACGGAATCAAACCTTATTGCACACTTCGAGAACCTCCTCCGTCGTGATGCTCATTTCAGATTCTTGACCAGAACAAAAGAGTACCTGTTCAAGCAGCCGGAGCGAGTCCTACCTCTTGATGATGCTGGGAAACTCTACCAAAAACTGGGATTTCCCCGTGGACGCAAAGTCTTGAAGTACATACAACAGCACCCTTCAATTTTTGAAGTTTATAGACATACAGATAATAAAATGTGGCTGGGGTTTACTGATTTCATGGATGAGTTATTGCTTGAAGAGGGTAAGATTATGGATCAAATGGAAATGGATAGAGTGAATGTTGTTAGGAAATTATTGATGATTTCCGCAAATAAGAGGATTCCACTTAGCAAGATTTATCATAATAGACTTTTGTTTGGTATACCAGAAGATTTTAGAGACAGAATTATAAAGTACCCTGAGTATTTTAAGGTGGTTGTAGACGAGGGTGGGAAAAGAATTATTGAGCTTGTTAATTGGGATCCTTCATTAGCGGTCAGTACACTGGAAAGGGAATTTTTGATTGATGAGGATAAGGTGAAGAGGGCGTTTAAGTTTCCAGTAAAACATGGGAAGGCATTGGAATTGGATGTGGATGATGAGAGGAAGTTGAACATGTTGAATACTTTGCCATTGGTGTCACCTTATTCAGATGGGAGTAAGTTGGATTTATGGACTTTGGAATCTGAGAAATATAGGGTTGGCATAATTCATGAGTTCTTAAGCTTGACACTGGAAAAGAGGGCTTATATTCATAACATTGTAGAGTTCAAAGACGAGCTTAGTCTCACTAAACATACTTATCAGATGCTCTTGAAACAGCCTCGGACATTTTATTTGGCTGGTACTGAGATGAATTGGTGTGTATTTTTGAAGGATGCTTATGGGGAAGATGGACTTTTGATCAATAAGGATCCACAGTTACTGTTCAATGAGAAGTTGTACAAATATGCAGACAAGCAAGAACTAGAATCAGAAAACTATGTAATTCAGAAATAAAGTTGGGAACTTGGGATCAAGCTTTCTCAATTAATCTTGTGGACTGGTAGTCTTTTATGTCACAAAGTTGAGATAGATGACAGAAGTGCAACTTTTGCCGCAAAAATTTTGTTGTTTGGCAAAACCAAGGAGGAGAATATGCATTTTATGTGAATAATCTCTGTTGGAGTTGTAACACTAATCAATGATAGGAAACTGTATATTTTGGATTTATCTTTGTTTAAACTTCTTGTTCTTGATTGATCAAGACTTACATATTTATGCAGGAATTGAAGCATATTGATATGCACTATTGTTGAAAAGCTAAATACAAATTTTCTACTTCCTCTCCAACAATCCATCCCTTGGTCTTCAATAATCACTGAACTTTTCTGAGTTGATTAGGTAAGCCAAATCTGAAAATATTCATATCCTCTCATTTGTCATACTTATTTTCCATATTTACCTTCCAATTGACTCTGTATATTTAAGGTTAGCCTGACTAAATTGATTTTACCCTTTCTTTTTCTTCATTTCTAGTTGCTATGTTATATTGATGTCAAAACTTTAACCACCATACTTTCATTTTTGTTCTGTATAATTTAGGAATATGATCGATGTTTGTGCATGTTCTATGTAGATATGCCTTTGTTTTTACATCTTAGTTAACTGGTAAATTTCTAGCTTCACAGGCCAAGAAAATGTAGTAAGGGTACATACTGGAGGTCCGAGACTCTAAAAGACTCCAAATAACAGCTTGGCATTTAACTCATTCCTGTATAGTTAGTTCTCCTTTAAGACTTTAGGCTATACCTTAGAAATTAAAAACTTTCTCCCTAGTTATTTTGCAAGGTAAAGTTTCAGACACTAGTTTGTTAATTTCTTTAATCATTTTAATTCCTTTTTAACTCAAGTCTGTTTGGTGTAACTCACGCAGCTAGATGACTGCATTTCTGATGAACAGCTTTATGAAAATAACAGGCTAGACTTGAAGAGCTTTCTGGATTGGCAAAG
>JAXGGT010034244.1:0-13263 GCA_035583425.1 Marsdenia floribunda
CTTGAGCAACTTCTCAATGACTTTTCTATCAACAAGACTGTCATCAACGGCAAGAACATGAACTTCGTGAGATTCAGTAGTAGAAGAAGAAGTCAACCAGTCAGCTCCATCCATTCTTTCTGGCCTCCAAAGCCTAGAGAAAACTCCATTTCTCGCCATATCTCACACCAAAAAGAAAGACGAAGAACCCAAATCAAACTACTTCAAGCAATCAATCTACCAGATTCAAGAAAAAAAAAAAAAAAAGAAGATGGGTCTCTGTTTCTTTGATTCTCTTTCTTGGTTAATTCTTTCACCAGCTCATATATACATGAACACTAATTTTGAGGGGAAGGTGGGGAAAGTTATTTTGTGAAAAAGGGAAGGGAGTTGGTGGGGTGGGGGAATACGTGTGTGTGTATCAAATTTGATACGGGTCTCTGAAGATGGAGGGGGAAGCAATGAAAAAGCGGGAAGAGAGAGAGAGGGAGAGAGGGGTTGGAAAGAGGGGGAAGAAAACGAGGGAAAAAGAAAGGGCTTGGGGGAGGAGGGAAATAGAAAGTGAAAATTTCAGATAAGGAATAGGAACTTCAACACTTGATATTCTATTTAAAATATAATACATAAATATAATTTTATGGGATTTATTGTAATATTGCTTTTGTATTAATTTATAGTTTTTTAATTAATATGTAAAAGATAAATGTGATTTGAGTTTTTTTAGAATATATATATATATATTAAAATTGGTGAGCTAAGTCTTTATATATTTTTAAATTTCTAATAGTACATCAAATGAATAACATAACAAATCAAATTTAATATGTTCATCAAATTTAACGGTTAGATTAAAAAAAATAAAAAATAATCCATAAATATAACTTATTATATAGTTTAATTATGAGTTTTAAACTTAGTTTTTAAACTCAATCTAAAACTCTTTGATTTAAAAATTAAATTTAAATTTTGATTAAAAAATATTAGTTTAAAAATATCGTAATAAATATTATTTTAAAATTTTAATATATATATATTAATATTTTTTATTAATCGATTTCTAGTATATCTATTTGGATGTGATTAGAATTTGATTCTGAGAATATCTAGTTCGAATTAGATAAGTTAATAAATAAATAAAATAATATTGAAGTGAGATATGTTTATAAATGTAATGGTTATATTAAAATTTTAAATTTTTTTAAATAAACAAATTTATATTATTAATTCATATTTCTATGTTGAAATTACAAATATAAATGGATGACATATGAAATAATATCAGATGTGCTTCAAATTTTGTACGTTTAGTTTTTATTATATTTGTAAGAAATCTAACTGTTAGATTAAAGTTTTGATTTTTCTAAAATAAAAAAATGTGTACATTTCAGTATTAAAATTACAAATGTATATGGATGACATATGAAATAATATCGGATTTGCTTCAAATTTTGTACGTTTAGTTTTTATCATATTTGTAACAAATCTAACGGTTAGATTAAAGTTTTGATTTTTCTAAAATAAAAAAATGTATACATTACGGTATTAAAATTACAAACGTATATAGATGACATATGAAATACTGAAATAATATCGGATTAAGTAAACATTTTTCATATATGAACAATTTACACATATGGTTATATCCAACGGTCGGATTAATTATTTAATTTATAAAATAAGATGTTATTTATATAATTCATATAGGCATATACATTGTATGTTACATTAATAAAACTTTATACTTATATTTATGAAATAAGGAAAATTTTTGGATTATTATTGAGATATATATATAATTATGACAATGTGTATGTGTTTAAAATGCATTTATATAGATTAAATATACGATCAACCCTAAACCCTAAACGCTAAAATACCCTAAAATAGTGCATTAAATCAATAGTTGTTGCTGAGCACTCGCAGATTTGCGACGGCTCAGCGATGACCCACTATTTTAAAAAAAGAAAAAAAAACAAGCGGCGCTACCTTTAATTTCTCAAATAAAAAATTAAAAATTAAAAATAAATGAGGAGTTGTCGCTAAGCACTCGCAGATCTGCGATGGCTCAACGATGGCATTTTATTTCTCCACATAAAAAATAAAAAATTAAAAAAAATGATGAGTCGTCTCTACGCACTCGCAGATCTACAAGGGCTCAGCGACGGTATTTTATTTCCCCACATAAAAAATAAAAAAATTTTAAAAAAAAATGAAGGATCGTTGCTAAGTATTCGCAGATCTACGAGGGCTCAACAAGGGCTCAGCGACGACCGTTTATTTCCCATGTAAAAAAAAATGCAGAGTCATCACTAAGCCCTCGCAGATCAGCGAGGGTCATGATTGCGTAGCAAATTTGCGAGGGATTTGCAATGGGCGATCAACGAAATCAAATTCCATCATTAAGCCGTCGTTGTGCCCTCGCTAAATTGTCGTTGATTGCAATCAGCTGTTTTCTTGTAGTGCACCTTTTAGGGTTCATTCTCCCAACTATTCCTTTATAATTCCTTATTACATGAATCCTTCCTCCCTATTTTTGTCTATTAATCCTCTTATCCTTTTAAATCACTCTCCTCTATATTCTTTCTATCACAAACACTATTATCCACCATTATATATGTTGATATCTTCCTTGTTTTTTCTTTCTATGTTTGAAGGCTTTCTCCCACCTCCTATAAGTTCCCTTTCATCAAGACTCTTACCCACACAATTAATCTATCTAGGTTTCTTTATCAGTCTACCAGTTCCTACATTTCTGTTTCAAACCAACTCCTGTTATCATAAAACCAATACACTACTATTTCCTACGATCTTCTTTTCTACTTCACCTTCCTCCTCCACATCATAGGTTGTTAAGAAGAATCAACAACTCTCTCTATATTCCTAGAATAGTCTACAACTTTTCAGAATTTGGTAGAATACTATAGAAACTTGTAGGGTGGTGTAGAAGGTTGTAGAGATTAGCAGAGAATACTTAAGGCTGTAAATATGATTACAATAGCCTTGAAATGTATAGATACTTACATGATGTACCGATAAGAGTATAGAAGGTTCTGGTTGAGCCCTAACAGCTACTGATCAATTTGATCCTAGTCATCCATTGGAAGGCTATAAATAGAAGATAGGTGATAATTTGTAAACCATGATCAAAAAGAGAGGAGTGTTGATGAGGAAGTAGATTCTTGTGAGAGGTCTCAAGAGAGAAAGCAAAGAGTATTGTTGGTGTAAGTCTTACAAATATTTTAACACTTCTTCTCTGAGATTTAATAAAAGTGTTGTTTCATCTAATGAAGTCATCAACTTTCTCTACAAGTGGTATTAGAGTAAGTGGTTAGGACCACTTCGAAGTACTTTTGGAGCCTTAATTGAGGATCGTCGTATTGCAAGGGACTACTGACATTTGTACCTCAATATGCACTCTCGATAAGCTCAACAACAATAATTTCAATACTTGGATTACTCGTATGCAATTGCATGTGTTGAGAAAATATTTTTGGGAGATTGTTAGATGTAGTGAAGCAACACTTCCAATAGAGCAACATGACCGACTAGAAGAATTGGAAGGTCAGAACTAGTAAAGCAATAATGTATTCTTTATCAATCTCAGTAGAAGAAGATTTGCTTCAACACATCAAGGATGCTAGGAGTCCTAAAGAGGAGTGGGACACTTTTGCTAGACTATTTGCAAGGAAAAATAATCCAAAGCTTCAATTTAGATAAGTGAAGTTAAGAAAATTATTTAGCTAAGTTTAGTTTATTAAAGTTATGATAAGTGAAGTAGATTTGATGTTTGTTACACAAAGTTAAGTTTACTTGAAGTTGCATTACAATACTTTTATGAAGGAAATATTTTTGGGGCTTGCAAAGTTAATATTTATTGATAGAAATTATTATCTTTTAAAATATTTTTTATTGTTAAATTTTATTGATAAACGACGACTCCCTAGCTGTTGCAAGGAAGTGATGCACCGGACCTAGATCTTTCATGCTAAAATCACACCTCAAAAATTTGAATCATAGAGTTAACAAGCTTCATGGATGACCCTGTAGGAAGTATATCATCAATGTACAGAAGTAGCAGCAGCAAACCATGAGTAGAATGAGAAATAAACAGACATGAGAGGGGCAAACTATAGAAAATTCCATATATTAGATAAGAAATCCACTAAGCCTAACAAACCAAGCACGTACGTGAAAGGGATTACAAAGCACACTGAAGCTCAAATACATGCATAGGTTTTTTCAAGATAATGAAAGGGATATTTTCATTATTTCATTATTTATTTATTTTATTAAATTTTTTTTTTTTATTTCAACCTTTTAAATCCATAATGATTTTCCCCCTTAAGTTTTAAGTTGCTTAAGATTTTTTTTTTTTTTTTTTTTTTTTAAACTACCTTTTAGATTCCCTCACAATTTTTATTGCATTATTGCAAATGCACAACTATCAAAGTAATAATAAATATTTATCTTACAAGGACTATTGTTTAAGTGACAAATCTTTCTTGTTTATATTCAACTTAAATAAAAAATTGTCACTGAATTTTATTAACTACTAGGAAAGAACAAATAAACAAATAAAAAGAAATTTCTGGAATAAACAATTAATGATAATAGTGGTCTAAGACTTTGTTGATTCAACCTACTCCTTCAATGTATATTATGGTTAATTTATATTCTCAAAATTGTTCACTGTAGAATTCTCAAATAAAGGCTAAACCTAATGCGTTGGTTAAAGGTACCTAATTTCTCTAGTTAGATCCATCAAATTGCTGTTTGACTTAATTAACTATTAAAGGGTGAGGGGTCAAAGTTAAGATGTCTTTTTCTGAGCAAAAGCTACAACTATATATAAGCTAAAACCAAGGCAAAACTTTGTAAAATTTCAATTTGGAATAATTATATTTAATCTAATAATTTTCCATAACGTGTTGAAAAGTGATTCAAATTAGTCAAAGTTATTGAGTAGTTATTTGCATCTTTTTGGTAGTGGGTAGTTATTCAATGTTAGCGGATTAGTAAGTTATGGTAGTTAAGGTTAATGGCTTAGTGGACCCATTTTATGAGTCGTGGGATAATGGTGCAAGCAGTGGTTAAGTAGGTCTTCTAGTTTTTTGATATTGTAAGTCTATATATAGGGGGTCATTGTTTTTCATTTTTGAAGGAATCAAGTTCATCATTCTCTATTAAAGCATATAATAGTTTTTCATTCCTTAGTCTTGTTTCCACCAAATTTGGTATCAAAACACACTTTGAGGGTGACTAGAGCACAAACACTTGAGTTGAGTGAAACACTAAGTGTTAGTAATGGGAAGCAACGACAATGCAATGGTTGTAGCACAACCACTCATTCCCATTTTCAATGGAGAAAGATATGAATTTTGGAGTATTCGTATTAAGACTCTGCTCAAATCTCAAGACCTTTGGGACTTAGTGGAGAATGGATATGCAGATCCCAATGAAGAAAGCAGATTGCGGTAGAAGAAAAGGAAGTATTCCAAGGCATTGGTGATTATTCAACAGGAAGTACATGATAGCGTTTTCTCATAGATTGCAGCAACAACAACTTCAAAGCAAGCTTGGTGCATTTTGCAGAAGGAGTTTCAAGGTGACTCAAAAGTTCTCATAGCGAGACTACAATCACTCGAGCATGATTTTGAGACTTTGATGATGAAGAATGGATAATCGATTATTGATTTTTTATCAAGAGGAATGACATTAATCAGTCAAATGCGGTCGTAACGAAAACAAATTACAGATCAAACCATTGTTGAAAAAGTACTTAGAAGTCTAATAACTCCAAAATTTGATCATGTAGTAGCTACGGTAGAAGAATCTAAGGATTTTTCAATTTTTACATTTTATGAACTAATGGGGTCTCTTCAAGAGAGAATTAATAGATCACACAACAAAAACGAAGAAAAAGCATTTCCGATGAAGGAGGCAGCTAGCAAATTTGGCGAAAGTGATTCTTCAGAAAGTCAAGGTTGTGGAAGAGGAGGACTCAAAGGCCGTGGTCATGGTTATGGAAGAGGCGGAGGAAGATTTGAAGGACAAAGGCAGTCTAAAGAGCAAACAACCACCAATGTTGTTCAATGTTACCATTGCAAAGGATATGGTCACATAAAGGCAGATTGTTAGTACAAAGATCAGAAAGTCAATTTTGCATCAGAGACTGAGACATCAGCTAATGAAGGATACAATAAGTTTTTTATGGCTAATTCACATACTTCTCATATTGTAAGTGATGTGTGGTTTGTAGATAGTGATTGCTCAAATCACACGACTAGTTTGAAATCTATATTTCAAGAACTTGATGGGACACAAAAGATGAAGGTACAACTAGGAAATGGCAAAGAATTACATGTCAAAGGCAAAGGTAAGATTAGCATTGAAACTAGCCCTAGTAAATTCAAGTTCCTTCATTATGTTCAATATGTACTCAATTTAGGATACTATTTACTAAGTGTTGGACAACTAATGGCTAGTGGATATTCCGTATCATTTGATATGATGCTTGTGTGATCAAAGATAAGAAAACAGGTCAAGAGATGATTACAGTCAAGATGACTTAAAGCAAAATGTCTCGTTGGAAATATCGAATATGGAAAGTTTTGATCCTACTGTTGGAGGAAAAGATGACTCAAAGTTATGGCATTTGCACTATGGGCATCTCAAAATCTAGGGTTTGCCATTGTTAAATCATAGAGGTATGGTTCTTGGGCTACCAAAAATTGTCTCTATTGATTTATGTGAAAGGTGTCTTTATGGAAAACGAACTCGAAAGTCATTTCCAGTTGGGAAGGCTTGGAGAGCCTCAAAGTGTCTTGAATTAATTCATGCTGATTTATGTAGGCCTATGCAAACAAAATCTCTTGGTAGGAGTCGTTATTTCTACTTTTTACATATGATTATTGTCACATAAGTTGGCTCTATTTTTTAGAAAGCAAATCAGAGACTTTTGAGAAGTTCAGACACTTCAAAGCTAAGGTGGAGAAGCAAAGTGGGTGGTTCATCAAAGTTCTTCGTAGTGATAGAGGTGGAGAATTCTTGTCCAATATATTCAAACTTTTTTGCGAAGAAAATAACATTCATAGGGAATTGACAACTCTTTACACTCTGGAGCAAAATGGCATTGTTGAAAGGAAGAGTCGGACAATTGTAGAGATGGCAATAAGTATGTTACAAACAAAGGGGCTTCCAAATCAATTTTGAGCAGAGGCAGTGGCAACATTAGTGTATTTGATGAATATCTCTCCAACAACCGTCATGAACTAAACTCAATATGAAGCATGGCATGGAAGAAAACCATTTGTAAATTATTTAAGAGTTTTTGGTTGTATTTCTTTTGCTTTGGTAAATTCTCAAGTCCACCTAAAACCTGATGAAAAATTTGAAAAGTGCATTTTTATTGGTAATTGTACTCAATCCAAAGTATACAGATTATATAACCCTCTTAATGACAAAATTATAATAAGAAGAGATGTAGGTTGTTTTTTGACTAGTGCTTATTTTGAGTTTTTCAATTATTTTGAGTTTAAGTTGGGTCTTTTGTTTGGATAAGAATTGATTTTTTTTTGTCGAGTAACTAGTAATAAAAAGCTATCAAAGGGCCCCACACATCCCAACTTCTTTCTTTCTCTTTCTTTCAAGAATGGGCCCTACCTATAAAATAAATAATTTTTTTACATCCTATTTACTAAACAACTTTTTCACTCTCAAAAAGTAACTCCTTGTTTTCTGCAATAAACTCACAACTCAAAATAAACTCGATCAACTCAAAATAAGTGCTAGTCCAAATACAGCTATAGTATTTGATGAGAATGCAAGATGAGATTGGTAGAACAATAAATAAAAGTTACAGAAACAGGTTCCATTAGTGAAAGAAGATTCTACAAATGACGGTTCACAATCAACTTTAGCAAGTGCTGATGGATACTCTATATGGGGTCACCAAATTCAACACCTCCATCATCGATTCAAAGTTAGAATTCTGTAGGATCATCAGAAAAAACACCACCGAGAATTTTTAGATCTTTTTTCTAATATATATGCATCTTTTCAATTTGCTTTAACAGTTTCAGATCGTATGAGTTATGAAGAAGCAACGACATACAAGAATGGAAAAATGCAATGGTGGATGAATCGACAACAATTATAAATAATGCAACATGGGAGATAGTGGATTTACTAGAAGGAAAAAATGCAATTGGTTTGAAATAGGTGTTCAAGACAAAGTTTCTTGTAGATGGAAGCATACAGAAGCATAAAGCACAATTGGTGGCAAAAGGATATGCGCAACAATATGGCATTAATTTTGAGGAAACATTCTGTCCACTAGCTAGTTTTGAGACTGTGAGAATTGTTCTGGCAATGGCATCACAACTATAATGGTTGGTATATCAATTTGATGTGAAATTAACATTCCTTAATGGAGATTTATAGGAAGAGATTTATTTAGCACAACCAGAAGGTTTCATACAAGAAGGCAAAGAGGGAAAGGTTTACGGGTTGAAAAAGGAATTTTACGGGTTGAAGCATGCTCTTCGTGCATGGTATAGCAAAATTGATGGTTACTTTCAGCGAAATAGGTACATAAGAAGTGCAAATGAACCTACTTTATATGTGAAAAAAGAAGGAAAAATGATTTCATCATTGTTTGTCTATATGTTGATGATATATCATTTATTCAATTACCTCTAACTCTCTTGTGGCTAAGTTTAAGTCACATATGATGAATGAGTTTAAGAGGACAGATCTAGGTTTATTGCATTTTTTCTTCGTCTTGAAGTTCATCAAGTTGAAGGAGGAATTTTATCTCTCAAAGAAAGTATGTAAAGGATCTTCTCAACAAGTTTGGCATGCTTAATTGTAACCCTATAGCTACACCTATGAATATGAATGAGAAATTACAACAAAAAGATGGCGCAAATATGGAAAATGTTAAAAGATTCAAAAGCATAGATGGATGTTTAATTTACTTAGCCCACACTCGACCCAAAATTGCAACGATATTTCATATTCTGTTGGTGTTATTTCCAGGTTTATGCAAAATCCTTTAGAGGATCATTTTGGAGCAGCAAAACGGGTTTTGAGATATATTGCTGGAATTATAGAGTACGGAATTTGGTATTCTAATGTTTGTGATTTCAAGCTATGTGGATTCACAGATAGCGATTGGGCAAGTTCGTTGGATGATAGGCGAAGCATCTCAGAAAATTTGTTTACTTTGGGATCAAGAGTAATTACTTGGAGTTCCAAGAAGCAACCTATTGTAGAATTATCATCGTCAGAAATAGAATACGTTGTAGCAACTTCAGTTGCCTATCAAGCTATCTAGTTAAGAAGAATTTTAGCTGAACTTCAATAGGAGCAAGAGGGAGCAACATAGATATTTTGTGACAACAAAGCAACAATCTCTATGACAAGAAAACCAACATTTAGTAGCAGAACAAAGCATATTGATATTCGTCTTCATTTCATTCATAATTTGGCTGCAGAGAGAGAAATAACTCTAAAGTACTATAGCACTCACGAACAATGGGCTGAGATTCTAACGATGTCGTTGTCGAAGGAGAAATTCTGCTAGTTCAAAGCTATGCTTGGAGTTTCCAAATTTGAATCAAGAGGGAGTGTTTAAGAGTGATTCAAATTAGTCAAAGTTATTGGGTAGGTATTTGCATCTTTATGTTAGTGGGTAGTTATTCAATATTAGTATATTAGTAAGTTATGGTAGTTAATGGTTAATGGCTTAGTCGGCTGATTATGTGAGTAGTTGGATAATGGTGCAAGTAGTGGTTAAGTGGGTCTTCAAGTTCTTTGATACTGTATGTCTATAAATAGGTGTCATTCTTTTTCATTTTTCAAGGAATCAACTTCATCATTCTCTATTAAAGCATATAATGCTTTTCCATTCCTTAGTCTTGTTCCCAACATAACGTTCTTGTTGAAAAATGGGCAAATATATTATATGGGCCTCTCATAAAATATGTGCTATCATTAACATAAATATCATTTAGAAAATAAATAGAAAAATAAAAGAAAATCTTCATTAGGCTCCTCAGTTGGGCCTATGCATACAACGTTTATATGTATACCAAATTCAATCTAGTCTCTTTGGATGTGTATATTTAATCTAATATCATGTAGTTATTAATCAAGTAATTAAAGGCATTAAGAACAAGTAATAACAAACAAGAATTTGAGATTAATAGAAATAATAAATTAAATTAAATCAATGTTAAAAAGGAGTAGCTCAGTTGATAATAGCCTCACTTATGATCCGAGAAGCCACGAATTCAGGACACAAAAGAGGCAAAAATGTCTCAAATTTTTGAAAAAAAAAAGAACCATTAAATCAATAAAAGTTTCAACCTTCACAAAAATCTTAGTTACGATAAAATCTAACTATTCATTGCTTGAATTAAAGACATAATTTTTTTTTTCTTAACATAAATGAACAAAGAGAATAATCTAGAGAATTTTGCATGGTTGTGCTATTCTTCCAATTATTAACTTTTCTCTCCTTGACTCTCTTTAAAATTAAATAATTTATAAATAAAGAATAAAATAATTAAAAAATAATAGTAAAAGTCTAATTTAATTGAATCTTTTTGATTTTTCACAATTAAATCTTAATTATTTCTTTTTTTCTTGACTTACGGAATGATTTTAGTTTGTCTTCTTAAAACTCTTGCCACATTTACCCAATTCGTCCCTTTTTAAGGAAAAAAAAAATGTAAAAGTTGATTTTTTTTTTTTACCATCTAATTTTAAAATATTTTAATCCTTCAACAATAAAAAAAAGAAAAAAGAAGTTAAAAGGTCTTTACATTCACATAATTTGTCAAAATGAACCGTTTCATGTCTAAGTATTTTAATTTGTATAATTCTCATAATCACAAAATAGTATTATAAATTTTTAATTCTTCTAATTTTTTCATTATTTGTTACTGCGTGTATTAAATTTCACCATTTTTTATGTTTTTCTTACTCATTCCCATGTTTGATGGATCAATTAATTCCCAGAATAAATAATAATAAAAAAAGTATCTTTAGATAAATGTCATCAACAGAAATGAATTATGAATTAATTTATCTTTAGATAAATTATCTGTTAATTCTAACGTAATCAGTTTCAAAAATTAATAAATAACGGAGAGATCAAGAATTCGAATACTTGTGGAATCAAGCCGTGTTTATTAATATTTCATCAGAACCAAAGGAAATACAACAATATTGATCAAGATATTTAACAAGTTACACATGTTACTATACATATATGTTCCATTGCTGAAATTTAATTAATTAAGCAATTCACTGAGGCTTAGCAATGATACAAGCACTTGCAGATGGCCTCTCCTTTATATGTGCAACTGCCGTACATATTTTTGTCACAAGCATCAAGGCAATCAAAATGTGATACGCATTCAATTCTTTTCTTGCTTGGCGCAATGCAGGTTTTAACCTGTGCCATGCCTCCTTCGACTGCGTACCAAAACAAACACAAAGAAGAGAAATGAAAAAACATTACATTATAGAAATTCATATAATTCAAATGATAAATGTTTTGAATTCATGTTATACAGAGAGACTTAGTAGGAGAATATTCTTGTACTTGATAGCATTACGAAGAAGAGCACAAGAATGGTGCCAAGGAACAATTTCTTCTGCATTTTGACAATTTGGCTGCCAATTTCTTGACTTGATCAAATGATGGAACATATATAAATTGGTGGATGGATATATATAAGTTTTTGGAATGATACATGCATATGGTGTAACGTATTGTTCGCAATGATCGTTGCATATCGTTATTTGTTTTGTATTGGTCTAGGTGTATCAATTAAATATACGGTGATGATAAAAGAATTTTAATTAAAAATATATAAATTATTATAAAATCTATATGAAACAACTTCAAAATATTAATATGTAATTTAACAACTTTATAATAGCACTTGAAATCATCATATGTAACATAATAATATTCATTTGTATCTTTATTATTAATATTTTTCTCTTTTCCATTCAAGATAATTAAACCAATTAAAATTTGGATACATTATTCATGAATTGTTGACCCCTATATAAAAAAAAATTAAAAATAATACGGTAAAATTTACTAAATTTAGTAGTTATTATAAAATTATTCCTAACAAAACCAATAACTAAAATAGAATAGAGAACAAGAGTGAAATAGAGAGAGTATTCTTCTTGTATCATGTCATATATAAAATATGTAAAAGAACCCTCATATAGATAGGGATTATATGAGTAGCCTATACATATATATATATACACACACCTAACTCCCCATTATTTTCTACATAAATATGGGGTTATATAAATTAATTACATGGGGGTTTAGAAAAGATCAATGGACATTCAGTCAAATAATTGTAGAATTTATAACACTCCCCCTTGGATGTCCATTGCACAAGGAATATGCCTCATTAAAATCTTATTAGAGAAAAACCCAATGGGAAAAAACTTTAGTGAAGGAAAAAGAGTACACCGTTCCTTGTACACTCCCCCTGATCATTATATAAGATCTTTGTAACAACAAATTCCAATACCATGGACTAGTCTTTCAAAAACTGAAGTCGGTAATGCTTTTGTAAATAAATCTGCTAAATCGTCACTTGAACGAATTTGTTGGACATCAATATCACCGCTTTTCTGAAGATCATGAGTGAAGAATAATTTTGGAGAAATATGCTTTGCACGATCTTGTTTGATATATCCTTCTTGCAATTGAGCTATACATGCAGTATTATTTTCATAAATTATTGTTAGAGATTCCTTGTCAGAAGATAAACCACATGTCTCTTGGATGTGTTGAGATATTGATCTTAAAAAAACACATTCACGATTTTCATCATGAATTGCTATAATTTCTGCATGATTTGAAGAAGTAGCAGCAAGTTTCTGTTTGGTAGAACGCCGTGAAACAGCAGTGCCTCCACATGTCAAAAGATACCCTATTTGTGATCTAGCCTTATGTGGATCGGAAAAGTAACCGGCATCAGCATAACTAATGAGTTGTAGTTTGGAACTGTTGGCATATAATAATCCCATATCAATTGTACCTCGGAGATATCAAAAGACGTGTTTAATTCCATTGCAATGTCTTCTAGTTGAACATGAGCTAAACTTTGCTAATAAATTAACAGCAAAAGCTATATCAGGTCTTGTATTATTAGCAAGTTACATTAGTGCACCTATTGCACTAAGATATGGTACTTCAGGACCAAGAAGTTCTTCATTATCCTCACGAGGTCGAAA
>JAXGGT010034284.1:0-13253 GCA_035583425.1 Marsdenia floribunda
GAGCACTATATTGCTTTCTAGTTTTTAAATTAATCTTGGCCGGTTTGACGACAACCGCGAATTTATCCTTTACCAATAATCATAGAAAATTAGTTATAGAGAAGAGGTTTTTCATGGCCACTGCTGAAATGTGTAACAAAAGATGCGAGTAACTACATCTTTAAAGAAGTTCAGGTACTTGTGGTGCACACATTAGAGTTAGAATTCTGATGAGGAAGATCATGAGAGCATGTTATTTTTGGCCAAGTATGGAAGAAGTTGACTTAGCATTCACCCAAAAATATGGGAAATGTCAAAAACGTGCTAACCTCCATGTCTCCCAGCTTCTGAGATGCATTCATTATCATCTCCTATTCCTTTGTATCAATGGGGCATGGATATTTTGGGACCCTTCTCAAAAGTATAAGTGGAAAACAATTTCTTTTTGTGGTCGTAGACTAGTTCACAAAATAGGCAGAAGCCAAACCTACATCCACTATTATTGCAAAAAATGCTTGTGAATAATTCTTCTGAGAAGACATCATCACAAGATTCGAAATTCCAAATATATTGATCACTAAATAATGGGAATTAGTTTGAGGCATATGAATTCCACACGTTGTGTGATGAACTTTTCATAGATCATCATTTTTCCTCTGTTGGACACTCATAGATGCAGGGTCATGCTAAAGTAACAAATCACATCATTCTTCAAGGGTTGAAGAAAAGGCTTGATGCTGTCAAAGGTAGATGGGTAGAAGAGTTTCCAAATGTTTTATGCTCATTCGCACCACCCCAAATGCTCAAACAGGAGAATCACCTTTCAACTTGTATTTTGGAACTAAGATTGTAGCACCAGTAGAGATCGAAAGCACATTCATGTAGATGGATCTTTTCGATGAGACCTCCGATAATTAGAAGATCACTGAGAATTTGAATATGTTGGACAAGACAAGAGAGAAAGTAGCACTAAAAGAAGAATTTTGCAAATGCTTGATGATAAAATATCACAATAAGAAAGTGACACCTCAACCTTTGAGACAAGCCCAGTAGAAAATTGGCCCAAACATGGGAAGGTCTTTACATCATCAAAAAAGATAATGGGAACAGATGTTACAAATTACAACACGTAAATGGACACAAATTAACACGCACATGGAACATCATCATTTTGAAAATGTTTTCCCATAACACTTTTGACAAAATTTCAAAGGCAACATGACACACTAAAGACAAAATAGTTGATACTCCACATTTATTATTTAGCGTATGCACCTTTTATTTTTCACACTTTTAGCATTATGTCATTATCTTTCTAATAGTTTACATTACATTTGTTAATATAAATATTCTCAAAAATTGAACCAACAATAAAGATGTGCATGGCAGCAAACAAATATTTCCTTATTTCACAAACGAAACCATCAACCTAAAATGCTTAAGACGAAGCCATTTCAAAACTCTCTCTTTTACTATTTTCCAAAATCATCACATTTACCATCGTCTCATTACCATTTATTAAGTTTTTAATATCAATTATCCATGCATGTACCCAAGATGAAATGGGTTTCTAACAATTACAAAAACATATTTATGATCAACATATAAATAAATAGATAAAGAATCGATCAAAACATTACTTATCTATTCCCATGTTGACCCACAAAACACAAGATGATCAACGTCTTCCAAAATTTCAAAAACACATGTCAACAACCACTATTATCCCACATTAATAACCTATTAATATCCCAAAACAAAAAGTTATAACACCCTTACCAACTATTACACAAGTTCTCAAAAGCTCTTTACGCAACTGATGATGGTTCCATGCCAGTTGCAAGAACATCAATTCCCTCCATCGTCCTATGATCCACACCCTCCATAGATGAACCCACCATTGGATCAGACGAAGCAACCATAACCCCATTGTCCATAATCATATCTCCTGCATTCACCACCATATTTTCCCCATCTAATCTTTCTTCCATTGTTACCTCATCCCCTGATCCATCATCCACTGCATGATCAGGAGTTGGAAAATGTCCCAAGTATACCTTTGTATCGTATCCATCCTCCTACGACATAGGATATGCCTTCTCCAACTCGAAATCAAAATACACTTGTAGCTCTTCTGTAAAAACAAAATCTAGATGCTTTACACTTTGCCGCTTGGTTAAACACATCACGAATAATCATATAATTAGTAGGACCGAACATTTTTGACATTGCTCTGACTTAAGGAAAGCATGCCTACAGAAATTATATGTCCTTTGATTAATATTTTCATCATCTTCTTCATATTTAGCTTTCAAAAAATTGGCGGCATTCTCCCATTTCACCCGACACTCATTTTCGCTCCAATAGCATTCTTCCCAACTCTTCAATTCTTTCTTTAATTCTTTCATCTTCATTTCCAGAGACGCAACCTCCCCTTTTTCCAAGTTCCCCACAATCTGAAATGCTTACCCCTTCGTCCGAAAAAATAATCTCATATTCATCATCAATTTCATAATCCCCCCTTACAATCCACTCTTTTTCCCCATCCAAATTTGAATCCACCTAAAAATATTATGCTAAGACAATTTTTTTTTTCCTTTTTCCGCTAGCAAAAACACATCCAGAATAGTAGGTGCTGTTTCATCTCCTACAGGCATATACAAATTAACAAGATTTGATCACCTTCGTCTATGTAAGGAAGGACAACATCTTTAAACAATGACGCACTTCCTCGCATTTTTAGTCCATTGATAACGCATCTTCACTACCCATACCCCACGAAAATCAATCATTTCTCACTCCTCCTTAGGAAAATGCATGACTTTTGTCTATATCATAACTGCTCACATCTCGCACCACATCATCTCCATCCCTCTTCAACACATTCTCCATTTCTTCCCCCCTTCATCCACAAACTGATTCTCATTTGCCTTACTCATGTAATCACTGACTCCATCAACTCCCTTGCCACACCCATCATCTTCATCACTTGATTTTACGCTCCCTTTGCCATCCCTCATCGACAACTCACCTCCTAACCCATCCACATCCACAACATTTTGACCTGACAAAACTTCCCCAATTGAACCTTTTGCCAAAAAAACTTTGGTCAATGCTTCCATTTCATTTATCCCCACATTTGTAAGGGATGTGCCACCATCTGACGATCCCATCACATCATGACCTATCTACACAGAAATCCCAGAAATAACAGACATATTCAAAGATAAAATCTCGAACACAAAGCAGAAGCACCTGAGTTAGAAAAAGACATAATATCATGAACTTGCTAGAGGAATAAACACTTGAGCAAACCTAAAGTAGTAAGATAATCGAATTGCAAAAACACATGGAAAGAATCCAAATTGAAGTGAGCGTAATGCCCAAGATTCCGAACAAACCTAAGAAACAATAGATATTTGATACTTACTAGGATAACTATAGGCTGTCTGACTAGCAAAGAAAATAAGTCTGATAAGGAGTGCGACTTTCAAGTCACAGTGAAAATAATTGCCCAAACACTCCAGAGAAATGAAAAATGGAAAATACAATCTTTCTCGATCTTGTGCGAATTATACCCAACATTAATAAAATATCTCGTACTCATACAACACATGGCCATCATTTCATATATTATTAACCATTTTTTATGAGTCAGGTTAAACTAAAACATAATGTCCCATAATACATCATAGTGACACACACTTCCCACTATTCAATATTCATTTTTGAAAAACATTATGTTTTCTTATTTATTGTTTCAAAGGCATTATGATTGTATTCACTGACATTATCTTATTTTTGGTAAGGCATTAACATTATGGTAATATTCTTTATTATTATTATTCTCACAAGTATTAAGATCACACTCATTAATATTATTTTATTTTTTGAAGGGCATTATGGTAATATTCTTTATTATCATTATTATTCTCAAAGGTATTATGATCATATTCATTAATATTATCTTATATTTTTAAAGGTCATTATGATAATTAGTAATATATTATAACAACAGTTCAATAAAATATATGAAAGAACGCAATCCCGCATCGAACCTTTATAAAATTATTACTCTCCTGTAACCTTATAAATACTCTAAAGCTACCTTAGACCGGGTAAATAGACTTTTAACCTTTAAATTGAGCTTTGATTGTTAACTATTTATTTGGGCTTGGACTTATTTTTACTTAAGTATCAAAGGAGCCATCTGGGGCCCAACCCCCTTGGCTTTGCTTTTGCAGGTCCAAAGGAGTAGATCAACAATTGACTTGGGAAGATCCGCAAAAGGAAAAAATCTACCCTTGGTCTAGGTTAGGATCCACATCACCTATCATGGAAAAAACTTCAAAGAAATTATAGGTGTTTTAGGGGTAGTATTAATCTTCTAATTTTTTTTCTCACAAAACAATGCATTCTTTGATTGATCCAAACAAGTTGCCAATCTCACTATTGTTAACTTTATTCAATTCTTGCCAAAGAATGTATCCGCTCTTCAATGAATAATTATCATTCCAAGTTGAAGTGCAAATCTAAGAGTATTGATCCTCCAAACCTCCTTTAGGGGTTTTCAGAATTTTTTGGATAAAGTTGTCTGCTCAACCTCTCTCAATTTTGTAATGTTCCAATCAGTGCTATGTGGGTGGAAAAATTCAGCTACTAGTTGATCTCCATGTTGTCCATTCTGCCTTGCTATCCACTTCAGTGGAGTATTCTTCTCATCTTGCATCCATTTATCTTCTCAAAAATTTGCAGAAGTTCCATTAACAATTCTTCAAATTAAACATGCCTTCAGTAACTCCATTCCTTCCATGATGCTACGCAAATCCTTTTCTTTGGGATTTGCAGTCCAAGAACTTTTGGTTTGGGAAATATATTGGTCTCAAGAACTTGCTCATAATCAAATTTGGCATTTTGAGTATCCTCCAAGCTTGTTTTAGCAAAAGATGTTTGTTTTTCCCTCTCTTATCCCAGAATCCTAATCCTCCAAACCTTTTTGGTTTATACACATTATCCTAGCTTAGCATTTGCAATTATTTTATTTTATTTTTTCATTTGCTTCTCCACTCCAAAGGAATTTGATCAAGATTTTTTATATTTGATCTATGACCCCTTGAGGAAGACTATAACAAGTGTTACATACAGTTAGTATAGCTTGTAGCACAACTTTGATCATAATTGCCCTCCCAACTTGTTTCAGATATCTCTGTTTCCATCCTTAGACTCTTCTCCATATTGTATCAATAATATACTGAATTACTTCTTTCTTTCTTCTTCCTATCATCATTGGGAGTCCAAGATAGTTCTTTTTTTCTCCACCTTTTTCTGAATTTTCATTGTATCCATGATGTTTGATCAATGAGAGTATTTGACTATTTTGACTAATTATATATCAGACTTATCATAGTTTTTTTTTTTTTTTGCCAGATAGTTTCTCATATCTTGGCAATAACTTAACCAAGTTGTGAGCCGTAGTTGGATTTGCGTTGTAAATAGAATCTATAACTTAATTAGCAAAAGAGAAATAGTAGGGCTTACTTGATTATATTTGAAGCCCTGAATTAGGGTTTCTTTTTCAACATTGTGAATTAAAGAAGATAGTCCTTCTTCACATATCAAAAATAAGGAAGGATATATAGGATCACCATGTTGTAATCTCCTAGTTGGAACCAAATGTTTAGTGGGCTAAGCATTCAACATTATTGAGAAACTTGTACTCTTTACAATTTATGATCAAATTCCGGAAACTTGGTGGAAAGTTCATGTTATCCACTACGCTCATTAAGAAAAGCCATTCAATTATATCATATGTTTTTCTCATATGAAATTTTAGGGCAAAAAGAAATTAGTTTGTGAAGAGTGTGACTTTTTAAAACAATGAAAAATCTCTTTTGCCATGATCACATTATCTATTATTAGTCTACCTTCAAGAAAACAATCTAAGTTTCATCAAAGACTAAAACCAAGACTATTTCAATTGATTGCATATTGTTTTTCAAATTAGTTTGTAGATCACGTTGCACAAACTAAGTGGCCTGAATTGAGAAATCATGTTTGCTTTTTTCACTTTGACATGAGGAAAAATAGGCATAATTTATACATGTGAAATCTTCGCCATTGTTTAGACATTTAAACACAAAACTGCTCACCTGATTGACTACAATATGCCAATATTTTTTAAAAAATAATAGAAGCATACGGTCAAGTCCTTGTGCCTTCATAGGAACCATTTGCCTCAATGATTTCTCCACTTCTTTCCTGGTGAAAACTTTTGCCAACAATTGATATTGCTCGTGTGAGATGGACTTGTTGAGTTGAATCATGTTCAGTGGGGTAGAGATCCTTGTAGAACTGGACAACAACTTTCAGGTTGTTCTCTTGATGATCGTGTTATAATACCATGTTCATCCTTAAGGCTTAATATGGTATTCCTTTTCCTTCTTGCAAAAGCCCTTGAGTGAAAGTATTTTGTGTCTTTGTCACCCTGCCTTTTAACTATTCCACCCTTCCTCTTGCTCTCCATTTTTCTTCCTTTAAGCTTTGTAATGTTGTACCCTTTTGATTAATCTTTGCTCCTCTTATTTCGTGTTAAGCCCTCCCAAGACTTTTTGGATTTTTTTCAAGTCATTTTCTGCCTTTCTCTACACTTTCTCTATTGATTTCCTAGTAATGGTAGTGCTCCAACGGGTGAGACCTTCCTTTAGTCCTTCCAAAGCTTGTTCAACTGTGTTTCCATTAAGGATATAGGAGTTATTCTAGTTGTTTTTAACAAGCTCCTCAATTCCCTTTTCTTCCGGCAAAAAAGTTATCAAATCTAGTAGGTCCTCTCCCCAAATCAAATCAATCCTCCTTTTGGTTTTTTCTGGCCTGATTCAAGAGTGGCTTATAGTCACTATTATGCTATGCTCAATACCCTTAATTCTAGTTCAGCTAGAGAAGCTTGCCAAATTGAGTTACAGAAAACTAGATCAATCCTTGCCCATATTGAATCTTGGTCTAACCTTTTGCTATGCCATATTAGCTCAGCTCTCCTATAAAGAATCTCTATCAAATTTTCTCCCATCAGTGTATTTCTAATTTGATTGATATGGATTGGTTTCGTGAGTGTTTTCCCTAGTAAAATTCAGCTCAAATCACTTTATTGAAATTCCCACAACAAATCAAAGTTTTTGAGCATAATTACTGGGTTTAAGCAGCTCGAAAGATTGAAATCTATGGCATGCATGAGGGTTTTCATAGGAAGTATTAAAAATGCTACTACTCATAAGTTTCATTATCAATGAAATCAAGAATGTGACCTGTTGAATAAATATCAGTTGCAATACTATAATTATCATTCCATAACAAACTTAAACCACCTTCCAAACCGTTCCTATCGACATTAAAACCAAAAAGTCAAAACATAGTTTTACCCTTATCCCATTCATATGATAAAAACACAACTTATCTTTAAATACGCATATGGTGTTTGTGACATTGAATATGTCTTTTAAGAGCATGAATTGTCAAGGGATTTTCTAACCCTCAACAATTCCCACTTAGTGGAATCATGGTGCTAGGCTGGATTGCAATTGTGCAGCCTCTGCATTTAAGTTATCGGAGTTTTTTTTCTTGTCTCAACCTTCGTGTAAATGGAAGCAAAATCACTAGTATCAATTGAGTTTGTAGCACTGTCCAGTGCTTTCCCTTTCAGTGATTTTCCACTGATTCTTGGATGTTGGCTAGGGACTTCCTACACTTCTTTGTTGTCTGCTATTGTTGATGTCTAATCCCAATATTAGCCTTTGCATTACTTGTAGAGGTTAAACTTATTTTTCCAATGTTTATTGGAGCATTTTAGCAGCAATCATTACCTTGGTTCTGGGTAGATTTCTGCAAGGTATTAGTACCTTTTCTTCAAATAGGAGAAGAAGACATATCTATTAGAAGATCCTTAGCACAGGTTGAATCATATGTTGTGAAAAGCTTTGATGTAGGAGCTGATATCCACAGGCCATAAGGGAGGGATTTTTTATATCCTCATTTAGTTCTTTACACCTACCAATCAAGTGACCAACTATTTCACAAAAGAAAGAAATATTAGGTAGTTTTTCATACCTCATTAGACCTATTGCCTCACTTGAACACAGGATAGATGTTTTAAAGATTTTGCGCATTGGTTGTCCTACATTCACAATTGCACAAAATTTGAACAGCCTCACTCCATCATTGCAAGCCCTCCAATTTTAGTGTCATTGCATGTCTTAGTTTAGGATTCTTCATCTTATGAGGAAGCTCGTAGATTTGAAACTAGAAGCATACCTTGTTGAATTCTAGAGTGGTAACTTCTATTCCAGTGTAGAATCGACAAAGGGATAGCAGGTTCGAGTCATAACACCACGGACATCTGTTTAAGATTATGTCCAGGTCTTCCTCACTTCAAAAATAGAACTAGAACATATATGAATCAAGCTCTTCTACTTTAAAATCCAATAGAGTTCATATTTTTACCAATGCTATTCGTCTAGCCTTGAGTTAAATCACTTTTTCTGTCAATAACTTGCCATCTTTGTAGCTATTCAAAGAGTACAATTCCACTGCAGTGGATTGCTTCTCACAGTCATAAAGTTTACAAGCTTTCAATTAACATAGGTTGTCCCTCTCCATGGTTGTTGTTCATCGTCGATTACTTCGGCAACATCAGAAGTTGGTTGTCTACCTCAATAACCTCCAAGAAGTTGCTGTAAACTAGAGTTAACAGCCAAAATAGCAGTAGGGGTATTGTAACTGCATTAGATTATTTAAAGAATCTCTTTGACTACAAGATTACCTCATCACCTCTTCACTTCTTCTTTTGTCACCATTACATAAAAATAAAATAAAATAAAAAAATCAAATTAAGAATTTTTTTTTTTTTAAAACAAAAAGAGAAAAATTAATGATCTATATGTATGATTGAAATTTGATATTTTTCTTAATTTTTTTTTTTAAGAAAAAAAAAATTTAGAAATACAATAAGATTCATTTAGAATTGATAATACATTTGACTGTAGAATGGGTAGTACTAATTCGCCTTTTTAGCTAAAACTAGAAAACCTCGTGCGTTGATAATACATTTGACTGTTGAATGGGTAGTACTAATTCGCCTTTTTAGCTAAAACTAGAATACCTTGGGCTACCTTATAGTTGGCTACCAATCCGCGCATATCCCGCGATGTAATCCCCCATCAGTGGAGAGGCCCGTGGGTGAGGGCGTCCGGAGTTACACCTTTTGAAGAAAACCTCGTGCGTTTTGTACATCATATATTATTTTTTTTAGAGTATTAATATATTAATTTATTTAAATAAAATTAATTTTAAATTAAAAATAAAATATAAAGATTTAATAGTCCAAATTTGTGATATCCTATGTGAAAATGTCATGGAATATAAGTGTGGACCTAGTAGTTATTGTCAACTCGGGATATCCCTTTTGGTACAGCGAGGACGATGCCAACCAGGACCATAGTTGCGGCACGGGCTCGCGGGCCTGGGTCGTGACAGTTGGTATCAGACCAGGTAGCCAGCCCGAACTATGGGAACTAAGTGCTACACCATATGTGCGGTGGGAGCCACTTCTAGAATCCCGTACGTTCACTGATTGACCTTGGATTTAGACCAATTATGTTAGACCCTAGCGGGGACGCTGGACCTTAAAGGTGAGTGAATGTAATACCCGCCCCACATTGAAAGTATATGTGAAAATGTTATGGAATATAAGTGTGGACTTAGGTAGTCATTGTCAACTCGGGATATCCCTTTTGGTATAGCGAGGACGATGCTAAGTGATAAATATTTATTTAATAAGGAAAAATTAGGAAAGTCACAATTTTTTTTAAGTGATAGATATTTATTTAATTAACATATATTAATTAGGGCTTAATTATATCGTTATTAGGGTTCTACTATCGTTAACGAGGTAATTGAATTTTTCGATCTTTTTAGGCTTAAGATTTGATATTTAAGATTTTTACATAAAACCTACGCTAATTTATGATATTTAGGTTGGAATTTAGTGATTGTTCAAATTTTGATTTGGGGATCTTAGAGGTGAGTAAACATATACTTGATTTCTTTAATAAATTTTTTAAATTTTTGTGCAATTTGACTTCTATGTTTTAAACAAAATTATTAACCTGTTTATTTAACTTCTATTATTTCGATTCGTTATTGAAATTGTTGTTTCTTAGATTTAAAAAAAAAAAAAATTACTGCATATATTACACGATTTAAGCGAACGGATTTTCGATCAGATTCATCAGTTTAATTTCTTCGTCACAGAAAACGGTATATATATTTCGTATATACATATAATGAGTTTCTAACAAATTCACTATTTCTTTTTATGGTTTCTCTTGGCTGCTATTGATGTATGGCGGCACCTTGTCCCCTTATATATATACATTATATGTATATTACAGTGCTGGTGAATCGTCATCATTACCGTCTATATTATTATTCTTATTAATATTTATATTACAGTTTTATATATATAACTATATTATAGTTTCTTTATTATATATATACCCATACGTTTATATATGTATATGCCTATCTTCTTTTTCTTTTTATTATCATTATTAATATTTTATTTACTAAGAACTGAATTTTTAATTTTATTTTATTTTTGTTGTTTCATTTTTCCTTTTCAAGAATTGTTTTTTTTTTTTTTTTTTGAAATTTTTAATTTTCTTGACTTCTTGTTTCTAGTTCTTGAAATTCTTGTTAATGTATTTAAAGTCGTTCCTAAATAAAATAAATTTTTGACTCAAGTATGTTTAGGAATTAGTTAGAGAACATGTTTTACATTTGATAAGTTTCTGAACTCATAAAATATGGTGAAAAACCTGTAAGTTCTGGCCGTCCTGACGGGATAAATAGCCAGGGTCGAATTCAGTTAAACCAATGAGTGCCTACACTTGCTTGAGCCTACCTAATAAAAAAATTGAATTTGAATTGTGATATTTTGTTTGTTTGTTAAATTTGTTAAAGAGAAGTCTACTTTGATTAATTGATTGATACTTTGAAATGATTCCTTTTCAATATTTTGAAATTATTCCTTTTAGTTACTGATTTTCTAATGTTCTAAAAAAAAAAAAAAATTGGATATTTTATTTATTCATTGGGCTTCTAACTCATTCATTTCCCTCTTTTTATCCCTTCTTTTGCACATTCTAGTGATGAGGAATAAGAGAGTAAATGAAGTTTGACACTCGTTTTTCATTTTAGATTTTTAGTCATTTATTTGCTTTGGGGATTGGATAATTATTATTATTATTTCTGTTTTTCCTTTGGAGTTGATACTTTTTAATAAGTTTGGGGTTGTACCCTAATTCTATTTTGACTTTTGAGGAGATTGTAGAATTTTCTTAGAATTTCTTTTGCATTTTATTTTAAAGGATTTGGACTTAGTTGTTTTCCCTTTTATTTTGAGAGACCTGGTGCTCTTAGGGAAACCTTGAGGGTAGGTCATGCCATGTCCCGGTTTCGGGGCGTGACAAAATTATAAAAATATGAAATTTAATTAAAAATAAGGAAAATTTACCAGTTTAGTCCTATAACTATTTATATTTCTCTAACAAGGTCCTATAACTTTTTTCTTACTTTAATTAGTCACGTAACAATTTTCGTTTACTAAAATTAGTCCTTCCGGCCAAATTTTTGCTTGTTGCTCTGGTGCTCAGCCGACTGGACAAAAATTGTGGGCATTTTGGGTAGTTTCAGTTCTAAAAAAAGTGGGACATGAAATGGAAGGAAATTTTTTTTTCATTCTTCTAGCTGTAGGGTTTCTTCTTTTAGTGAAAAAATAAAATTTTGACTACAAATTTGGGCAAAATTATAGTCAAAATTTTATTTTTTCACTCAAAGAATAAGCTTTACAACTGAAGTAGTGAAAAATTTCCTTCAATTTCATTTCCCACGTCTTTTAGAATTGAAACTACTGAAAGTGCCCCTCAATTATTATCCTTGAGCAACGAAAAATTTGAAAAAAAAAATTGACCAAAAGACTAATTTAAGTAAACGAAAATTGTTACGGGACTAATTAAAGTAAGAAAAAAGTTATAGGACCTTGTCAAAAAAATATAAATAGTTACAGGACTAAATCGATAAATTTTCCTTTAAAATAATTTAAAGACTAAGGCTGTTTTTGGACTGAAAATATTTTTTTTCAAAATCCCACTCCAAACCTAAAAAAAATGGTTGTACTTGTTTGGACACCAACCAGACATGTTACTGTTCATGTCTAGTAAGGTGGCAAAAATAATAATAAAAAAATTCCTCCCCTTGTTGCAACCGCAACGACTACCCATGACGGACCCAATTTGAACATTTTCTGCAATATCCCCGCCCGAACCCACCAATTAACCCATCCGAATTTTCCACATCACCCGTCGGAGTAAATGCTAAATCCGGTCAAAGGTACAAAAATCTCATCATCTCCTGACGAGTTCGGCGATTTGATATACAACCCCCGATTTACTGCATTTGGCCAACAACCCACCATCAATACCACCGTGGATACAGAACAGTAAAAAATGCAGGAATGATTGCCTTTACATGACTGCTTCGCTGAAGGTACTTCGAGTGCTCCAAATGTATTTCCTCGAAAACGTGCTTGGGCATATAAGAAGATCTGGGTATCTCGTCTAAGACGGCTTTCGTATAGGCTAGAGTCCAAAGGCGTTCAGGTATGAATTCTGAATGTCGGCCGTTTCAGATTTGCCTGGGTTGCATTTGCTCATATATATGGTCACCCATCATAATTCTGTTCGTTGCATCCTATTTAGTTAACTGCGTATGTTATTTGCCCTTCATGTAGATTTGTGTCAAGTGTCGGTGTCGACTGATGGCTAATGATTTAGAGTCGACTGTTGGTTGTAATTTTGTTCCACTGAATCGCAGAACACGAAGTACTTATACACAGGTGTGGTTTCTGTCAGCTATGGACCTTATGTTATTTTCAATGTTTCTGTCATGTATTACTATTTTATTACTTGATAAATACCGTAATGTTACGAGTATGAAATTTGTTTAAAAAATCAGCATGCAATTTAATTCTTATATTCGGTAATAGAGCAGATAGAAATGTCTAACAATAGTATTGAGGAAATTAAACCTTCTATACTACGAAATAAGTTGTGGACACCAAATCTGGAACGGCAATATTTAAATATATTAAAGGATTGGAAGAACAAAGACGGAACCTGGGTGCAGGGGAGGTTCGAAAGTAACATATGGAAGGAGATTCAAGTAGA
>JAXGGT010034343.1:0-13245 GCA_035583425.1 Marsdenia floribunda
AATTCCAGAATCTACAAGGAAAGGACTAAAGCTACCCATGATAAGATGATTAGAAAGAAGGAGTTCATAGTTGGAGATAAAGTTCTCCTCCACAATTCAAGGCTCAAACTGATGTCTGGTGATTTGCGTTCTGGGTGGATAGGTCCATTTGTAGTTACTAATGTTTATCCTTATAGTGCAGTTGAAATCATAAGTGAGACCACTAGCAAGAGCTTTACAGTTAATGGACAAAGACTCAAGCACTTTCATGAAGGTTTCTAGGAGCAAATAGTGGAGGAGCTCCACCTTCAGTTTGCCACCTATATTTGATCCCACCAGGCTGTCTCTTTTCCCTTCTCTTGTTTTCTTTGTCTTATATTCTCTAATTTCTTGCTGATTACATTGAGGACAATAAACACTACAAAAAAAAGGGGGTTATCGAGACACATTTATTAAGGCATTTTAAAATTAAATGTCATAAAAGCCTTTTATTATTACATATAGGAAAATGTCTCTAAAAATAAATATTTAGATACTTTTATATGCCTTAATATATTAAAAAACACCTCAAAAATTTTTAATTTAAAAATAATTTATAACTACATTTTATTCATAATTAAAAAAAATCTCATAACATTTAATGCTAAATTAAAATTCCTAAAACATGATAGAAAGTCTTTTTTTTTAATTAAAAGAAAATTGTTAAAAATATTAAAAACAATCTTAAATTTATTTATTTCTATAATTTTTTTTTTGAAGTTCATATATTATATATATATACATGAATATTTAAAAATTTAAGGAAAAGAATTAAAAAAAAAAAAAAAAAACTTAACTGTTGAAAATATATAAAATATTTGTTTAATATATATACTCAGTGTTCAAGTCCCGCGTATCCAGAATGAAACAAGTAATAGAGCATTTGGCGGTTATATATGTGAGCATATATTTTTTTATTATTATTCATCTCTTTAAATTTCCAAGGATCCTTTACATATTCAGTCCTGACAATTGTCTTTAATATTTACTATATAAAAAATGTCTTTAATAAATATGTATATATATTAGTAGAAGAGAATTCTTCAAAAATAAAAAAGGAAAAAAGAAAAATTCATACTTAACTCTCACAACTCTTCCCATACTCCGTGTTCTTCAACTAATTCATTTTTTCAAATTCATCTTCCAAACTTATCTCACACTCTTGTGCGCAACTCTTCTCTCTCAAGTAAGTTTCAATTTTTTTTTTTTTTGTTTGTTTTTTTGCTGAGCAACTCTTTTCTCTGAAGAGAATTTTGTACATTTCATGGTTTTTTTGGATAAAAACTTGAGTGCTAATTTATTTTTAGTTTGACGGCTTTTCATGATTATTCTTTTCTTTTTTTTTTTGATCGAAGATAACTTCATAAAGTATTATCTCATACATATGGGGATGTCATAGCTACAATAGTATTTGAACTTTATTTGAATGTGTTTAATTGTTCAAATTCTAAAACCTGTTTGCATACCAAGTGTTTGATTGTTTGTTACTTTAAATGTTAACATTTGTTTTTCCTTTTATTTTCTGTTTTTTCGTTGGATTCATCTAAAAATTGGCTACTTAATAGGATACATATCTAATGAATGGTAAGATTTCATCAATTTTGGCATCCCGCAATTACTACTTCTATTTTGGACATGGGCATATTATCTGTAGTTTTACTAAGGTTTTTACTGTTTAGGGCACTAACAATAGCTAATTTGACCGGGGTGTGTCAATGGAGGAAGTATACTTGTAATACTACTGTCTGATGACAAACACAAAATGTGGGTTTCCACCTATTATACTGAGTCTTATGGATTCTTCCGTGTGACCATCAGTTTCATGAACTACAAACATTATCATTATTATCATTTAGCAAAAGGTTTTTTTTTTTTTTTTTTGGGTGGGGGGTAAAATAGTACATATTATTATGTTATTATATGAACTCAAAACTTTATTTATTTTCATGTGAAAGGAAAAGGTTCTTATTTTTGTTTTGTTCCACAACCCTTTTAATTTTTCTCTTTTTTTTTTCTTCTTCTTCTTTTTTTTTTTTTTTTTTTTTGGTTTGTGTTTTTGTGGTCCTTTTGTATACATGTTTTAGAATGTCATTTGGCCATCTAATTTTAACCAGAAAAGCAAAGGAAGAGAAAAAAAAGATAGAGATACAATATGTGTCCAGGGAATGAATAATTTTTAGAAGTGGAAGGTGAGAGAATACATAATATATATATATATCAGTGAACTTTTGTCTGTTTTCACAAAGTGACATGGATGACTATGGAGAATATATACATATATAAATATATCATTATTAAGTATGTATATATGTACTAGGAAAAAAGTATGTATGTGTTCATATACTTACATATGTGTCTATATGTATATATATACTTTTTTTTTTCTTTTCTTTTTCTCTAAGGCCATAAAAGCAAATAGAAGTCAGAACTCATTTCCTTTATCACATTTTTCAAATTGATCTTTAGTTGGTATATTAATTGTTGTCTATTTGTCTAAAGACGCCATAGAGTTTAGTGACAAAGTAAACTATCACATTAGGCTTTGATAGGAACACTAGAGTTGAGCCAAAAATTTTTGTAAATATATATATAATGTATGTATTATTCCAATGGATGAGACTTCTTGCAAAAAAATAATTATTATTAATTCTTTTTGATTTTCTTATTTATTTTGACAAAAAAGAATCAATTGGGTTTTGTTGACCTGGCACGAGTAACTTGCATACCTTTACTGAGTAGCCATCATCTTTTCAAGTTTAATGTAATGTAAATCTCTTTTATTTAACATATGAAAAGTGTTAATTATTTTACTTTTTTAAATTTACTATAATTTTTCATTTCCCTCAATAATATAATTAACTATTTTGATATTTCTCTCTTTTCTCGTGCTTCCTCCAATATATATATATATATATATTAAATATAAGATGCTATATGGGTACTTACATAGACAAGAGGTGGATGAAGTTACCAAGAAATCATATTGAGTATCAAAATGGTGTTGAGTTTTTCTTAAATTTTGCTTTTACAAATGCAAGTAGAAATGGGATGATTTGTTGTCCATGTAAAGATTGTAGAATGGGAGTAGATGTGACTAGGGATGATGCTAGGGAACATTTGATTGTTAGGGGCTTTATTCCAGGTTATATAAATTGGGCTACACACGGTGAATTATAGTATAATGATGTATCCACATTGACTCCATGGGATAGTTCAAATGGGATAAGTTAAAATCAAAATGATGATATTGAGGGTTTATTGAATGCTGCATTTGCATTTCCTGAAATGGACACGCAAGGTTACAATATGGAAGGTATTGATGAGACGAGTAAAAGTAGGACGTGCTCTAGGTAAAGGAAATGCTACAATATTTGATGATGAAACACTAAGCAAAGCTCACTAATATATACTTTTTGACTATGTTGCCCTTAAGCCATTCATTGAGTAAGTATTCAACTTCTATGATGTCACCTTCAAAAGACCTTTATGTTTTCATATTTATTAAGAGTATCTCCATTTTTTCCCACTAATATGTAGCATGCAATTGAAGTTGGCGGAAGAGCAACATCCAAGAGAAACAAGACATGTTATTGAATGTATTCATAGTGAAAAATTTGCAAAATGGCTATCAACCCATGTAAGCATATAAGTATTTTTCATAAAAGTAATCATGTCTTATTACAAATTTTATTACTTAATGACTTTAATAAACTTGGCAGGTTGAAAGTTTGCAAATGGTTAATGATGATCCAATCTCAAGTGATCTAAAAGCTTTAGCCAAGGGACCGAATATGATGGGTATCCAATATGAAGAATTCATAGCTAATGGTTTTAGATTTCACATACGAGATGTGAAGTGTAAAAGCAAAAAATCAAAATAGTAGCGTAATAGTTAAAGCTACAACCTCAAGCTTTTCAAGTATAAGGGACATGAATCCAGTTTTAGGGGACTTGGATTATTATTGAATTTTAACAAGAGTAATTGAGTTAGGTTATCGAAGTGTGCGTAAGGTTGTATTATTTGATTGTGAATGGGTATCCAATGGTAGTTGGCTTAAGCAAGACGAAGATGGTTTCACCTTAGCAAATTTTGAAAATGTAAGGCATCATAATGAGCCTTTCATTCTTGCATCCCAAGCTTCACAATTATTTTATGTTGAAGATCCTATTGCAAAGTATTGGCATGTTGTGATTTCCACAAATCCAAGATTTCGCTACAAAATAGGTTGTCAAAAAGTTGATGATGAATTGCATTTGCAAGTTGAAAATTGTCATTCTCAATATTAATCTACCAATGTGATTTTCAATTGGGCCAGAGATGGAGTCCAAGGAATTTAAGTTGATATTCCTTAATTTTGAATGATTTTAGAAAAATAATATTGTATCATTTTTTCATATGAGATATCAATCATTAATTGTTTTCAACATTTAATTTTTATCTAGCATATACTTGTGTAAGAATCATAAATATATTCTAACAGTTATGACACGTAAAGTAAGAGTCAAGTATAAGAATCAGTGTCAACAATCATGCAAATGAAGTTCTTCTCAAAGAAGGACATTCTATACCAAATACAATTGAAGGTACTATATATAAGCATTATATAAGACTACTTACTACTTACTAATTACTGCATACTGCTTAGTACTTACTAAGATTGTTTACTACCTACATTTTTTAGAGGACATAATGTAGAGGCCGTGGCTAACTAATGTCTGCAATTTGCATGGTCAATTGTGTAGTATCTATTTGGATTATTGTTAGTTTTGTTGATAAACAACCACTGAACTTCTGACAGCTTAATGTGGTTGATGTTACCTCAAAATAAAAAGAAATTTCATGAGTTAGCATTTGTTTTTTATTCTATCATTGACTATGTAGAGTTTTAGTTTTATCTTCTTTCTCTGCAAAATTCTATTCTCTATTTGTGATATCAACTTCCTTTACTAGATTGTGATTGTCCAAAAATTCATGGATGGATAGACTGTTAAAATATGTGCTCATTAGTTATAAAACCTTGATTACACTATCATATTAGTTCATTACCTAGTTGTTGTTGCTGATGGTCATAAGAAAGTTAGTGTTATTGTGTTTTTTGTCTTCCGAAACTACTTCCAACATTTGGAAGATAGCCATAGCCATAGCCGCACTTGTGGTTTTCAACTCAACTCTTTTGTAGAAGATTAACTTTTCAATTTGTTGTACCTTTAACTATTGCTTTTTCTTCTTTTGGTTGTCTTATTTATTTATTTAGCAAAGATTACTATTGTTGTACCTACTGATGCATAATTTTCAATGACTCTGGGGCTTAATTTCTTTGGTGTGATATTCTCTTTTGGGTGGTAGAGGAGAATTGTATTGTATTTTTGTTACCTTTTTAGGGAGAATTAGGAAAGTTGAAGAACTTGCGGGAAATAGTCAGTCACCATCTGCTATTGTGTTTGCTTTTTTACCCTCTTTTTTGGCCTGTAATGTAAGGAGCTTTCTTTTCTTTTTTTTCCTTTATACTCGAAAAGGAACACCATAAATGCAAATGTTGGTTTGTGAAAATTATAATTAAAATTAATAAGGTGTACACAAGTGTCAACAAATGTATTTGATATGATACATATCAATGCCTTAATAGTATATTTATAAGGTAGTAAATAAGTGTCATAAAATGAGCTTTTTCTAACAGAAATAAATGTCGTAATAGCACCTTAATAACGCATAAACAAGGGTCACAAAATATAAATGCCACAAAGTAAAAAGCCCCCCCAACAGATACCCTGTTAAGGCATTTAAAAATGCCCTAACAACCTATTTTTCTTGTAGTGAAACTCTTCAAATGTATAGAAGGAGTCTCTAATGAATTAAGCTTTGAAGTGGATTGATTAATAGAAAGTGAACTCCAAACAATAGAAGAGAGAGAAAAGAGAGAGAGAGAGAGAGAGAGAGAGAGTATGCAATATATATCCTTGTTCTCATTCATGAACCTCTTATTTATAGGAGTTGATTATCATCATTAAGATATTTTAGAGACAGTTAGAAACGGTAAATTAGGAGTGTTCTCCAAGTAATTGTTAGTTTTTGGTTAAATATATAAAATGTGACCAATGAAAATATTCTTATAAAGATATTAAATAAAAAGGTTTATATTAAACCTTTAATGAAATAATATCTTTGAAAAGAATATTTTAAAATGATGGTGCTGAGCACACCAAGTTTAAACTACCATATTATTTAGATATATTGCATCGATCTTTCACTCGGTAAAGGTGGAAGATACCTTTGTTTATGCATACAAATTATAGAATTAAATGAAATTTTATTTTGAAAATGATGGGGGATTGTTGGAACATTTTCAAAATGTTAACAGTTCTTATGTGGTTTAATGAATCGGGATATATTGAACAATTTTGATGTGGTTCAGTGAACCAAGATAGAAGCGTTTGGTTATCAGTAAACACTTTCTCTTGTAGAGATATAAACAGAAATATAATTTTATATTATCTGAAAGTGTTCCTTGTCATTTTCACGTTAATATATATTATTGATATTAATTACTACAAGATTAAGATCAAGAATATAAATTTCAATGGTTTTGAAAATTTTCAAACACTCTCATTAGTTTCTTCGTTGCATCGTAAAGGCAGATTGTATAGGGCAAATACTACCTTTAGGAAAGTGGCATTGTTACAAGCCTTGAAGTCTGCTATTTGTTTGGTTGTCCTTTATTTTATCCCGAACAAGTGCTTCTCTTTTTATTAGACAAGTTGCAATGTCATCCTATTTAAGAGGATCAATTCTATGGTCTCTTTCAATTTTCTATCTAGTATTTAAAGTCTCTTTGTCCATTCTAGTTAGTTGCATTACCAATGTTCTCTTGTTGGCTTTGAATCTCCCTACTTACATTACACAAAAAATCATCTAGTCCATCATCAACGACAACCTCATTTAACCCATGATCTTAATTAGAGTCGTTATGGTTATTTGAATTAGTAAATTCATCTATCCCCTCTACCTTTCCTCCTTCTTCCCCAACTGTATTTCAATCCACATTTTTTTTTTCATCTAATAAATCTACTTTTCTTACACTTTGCATCTCTTCTTAGATTTTACCATACACTTTATCCTCAATCATAATACTTGTATCTGCGTTGGAAACTACCCTTTTACATTATCGACCACCTCATTTATTGGGCCTTTAGCAATGACATTGTTCAAATAGTTTGCAACTGACAACACTTGAGACTATGTACCCTTTTCTGAACATAAGCTATCCAAAAAACAATACTAGAAAAATACAGAGTTGCTATGGGAATTTGGGAGGGCCAAGGAGCCGTCACAAATAGTGAGGGCACAGCGACGGCATAAAATTTGGGATGGACGCGTTGACCATCCCTCTCAAATCCATCGTTATTTGCGAAGGAATTACGTTGGCCAAAAATTTCATCGGTAATTGCGGAGAATTTGTGATGTCAACATTAGACATCACAAATTTTGACGGATTTGCGAGTGAATTTGCGACGGATGTGCGATTGCATGAAAGCTTACACAAATAGCATGGGATTTGCGTGGGTCCCTTAAAATTCACAATTTGCGATGGATTTGTGAGTGCCATGTTTGTGGTACTTAAATAGCTGTCACAAATCCGTCACTGATTGCGACGGATTTGTGAGTGCCGTGTTTGTGATACTTTTGGTTGCCCTTGCAAATCCCACACTAATTGCGACAGATTTGCGAGTGGCTATTCCGTGATACATTTTCGTGCCCTTGCAAAGCCCTCGTTGTTTGTAACGGATTTGCGAGTGCCTATTATATAAATTTTATTTTTTATATTAAATAAATGTTTTAATAATTTAATATTCCCTAATTACATTTGTAATAAAGACCTTAAAATTGAAATAAGCATAACAATTAAATTATAAAAGACCAATATAATTTAAAATATTATTTTATATGAATCCAAATAAAGAAATTGAAATTATAATATAATAATATCATTAATTCAACCGAAATTAATATAATCTAATAACATAATCAAAATTACAATAATATTGTCAAGTAACATATATAAAATCCTAATAACATAAAAAATATTAGCATTTTCTATCTCAATTTTGTGATAATATTTCTGAAGTAACATACAAGGGTACCACATATAAAGTGAAATGAAGAAACAACAAGTAGACCTTAATTGCTTGTTCATTGTATAATGTGTGTCCTGCTATGGAATATTGTTCATGTTGATATTAGATGGTGTGCTCAACACCATTATTTTAAGTGTTCTTATTAAATATATTATTCCTTCAAGGCTAAAAAAGTAAAAAGCCTTTTCATTTCATGAATATCTTTCTCAAAAAACACTTTTCGTTGGTCAACAACTTTTGATATTTAATTACAAGGTGACTAATTATTTGTAGAACACTCATAATAACATTCACCTAACCTCCTCTAAAATATCTCGAGAATGACAATTAACTCCTATAAATAGGAGGCTCATGAACAAGAACAGGAGGATTAACTTTACACTAAGCCTCATTTACTCTCTATTACTATCTCTCATATTATCTCTCTTTCTCTACCTTATTTTACTTTTCTTGTTCTTAATTAGTCCTTCTCAAGGACTAATTGAGGAAAGAGCTCTTTCTTTGTTCTCTTGAACACTTTTTGAGAGACTAACCAAGAGAATTAACCTCTAAAGTCTCTTATTCATCTTCCTTTTTCACAAGAGAGTACCAAAAACTTCACTTGGGAACTTTAGAAAGTCCCTTTTGGGACATAGCTTGGACTTTCGGGAAGAAAGCTTCCCTTTCGGGACTCCATCATCACTTTAGGGAAGGATCTTCCCACTTTCGTGCACGCTTGATTTATTCCTCTGGAATTTCTTGAGGCTTCATGGTGGAAGAGACAATTTGAAATTCCTTAAGATGTTTATGAGGATCTTTACCTGCAAGTCCTTGAAACTTAGGCAGCAAATGTATCAATCCAGATTTAAGCTCAAAATTAGCATGCACCTCAGGATATGTTATGCAATTATGTTGTAGATTCACGCTGGGTGCTGCTAATTCCTTAAGTGTCTTATCATTATTGTTATTTGCCATGTTTTCAAGATTCAAAGACTGATCAAAATCACCCTCAAAATTATTCTGTGAATCACTAGCAAGTTCAACAGTAGAAGGCTCTACCTCTATCCTATCCTTGTTGTATCGATGAATTCTAACTTGCTTATGAAAAGTCCTATCAATCTCTGGATCAAATTCAACTAAATTACTCATGGATGATATGTTCATGCAACAATTGAATAAAATAACACAAAAAACTACTCAAAAACTACTAAAACAGAACTAAAAAACAATGAAAATAATGAAAAATCGGAGAAAAAATGCTTTAAAATTCGCAAACGTAGTCAAAACAATGGAATTTGGCAAAAATCCGGCCGTGCTCATGGTCTTTTGACCATGAGTGTTGCTTAGAAAACCCAAAAACCCTTGGATACTAAATTTTACCCCAATCATAGAACAAAAATTTTGATTTGAACAGTAACCGGCCTCCCTGATGAACAGTACCCGCAAACGAAAATTTACAAATTCTGCACAGAAAACAGAATTGATTATCAACCAATTATACCTATCAATCAATGGTATCCTACTCTAATTATAACGACTATTGCTTCCCCGTAGCCGGCCGTGCTCATGGTCTTTTGACCATGAGTGTTGCTCAGAACCAAAAACCCTTGGATACCAAATTTTAGCCTAATCAGAGAACAAAAATTTTGATTTGAACAGTAACTGGCCTCCTAGATGAACAGTACCCGCAAACGGAAATTTACAAATTCTGCACAAAAAACAGAACTGATTATCAACCAATTATACCTATCAATCAATGGTATCTTACTCTAATTATAACGACTATTGCTTCCCCGGCAACAACGCCAAAATCTTGGTAAGGGTGAATTTCGCGGTTGTCGTCTAACCGACCAAGATTAATTTTAAAACTAGTAAGCAATATAGTATTCACCGGGTCATCTCTAAAAGAAGCCCCAATTGTTAAATCAAAATAAGAAACCTATGATCTCAATCCAAATTAAAAAGGGGGGTTTTTTATGCTTAACGAAATTTAAAAACAAAACAATTAAACTAAATGAATTCAAATGCAAAGAATAATGAGAAAAAGTAATCAGCCTATGGTTGATATTCTAGTTTAATTCTTCCTCGTTCTTCCAAATATTCTCGAATTGCAATTTAATCCCTTTATTCTAATTTGGAATCCCAAATCAGATCCGATCACCTACTAACAACTTGTTAGAATTCGATTAAACATTAATAGGTTTCCTAGACAATTGTCTAATCCATTTACTCATGCTTAATCTAAGATCCGTGAACATCAAGGTAATCCATGAATCCATGAAAAATTCAGATTTGAAAACAATCAAACAGAGATAAATGCAAAAGTTCAATTAACAATCGCCAATCAAAATTAAGTTTAATCTCAAAAATCCGTTCAAATGAATATTCATTCAATCTCATAGACTATAATCAAATCTGAAAATTAGAATACAACCCAAAATCAATGATGTTCTGGAACTTTGAATTGCCCTAGAAGCATCTTCCCCTCAACCGATTACAAAATGTTTAAGCTACCATGATTTCTGAGAAAAATCTCTCTCTTAGATCGTGCCTCTCTCTCTAATTCTCTGAACCTCCCTTAATCTGGTTTTTTTTTCCTTTTTAAATCCGCCTCTCCTTCTAATCTTCTTAGGGTTTTCTCTCTTTAATTTCTTGGACTTCACGGGCCTCTTTAGTTGTAGACCAGATCTTCATGCTTATTGGGTCTTGGACTTTGATGTGAAATAGAATAAAATAAAAGCATAATTAAAAGCCCAATAATTTAATATCATGACCATTAAAGCTTAATAATCCAAATTACCCTGATAAACTAAAATAATACATAAAAATCATAAGAATGGTAGAGTGGATGTATTAAATGTTAAGTATGGAGGGTCCAAAACATATAAATCCATGTATTATTAGCACATCACCCTCTTCCCTTCGGGAATTTGCTTAGGTTTCCTTAGGGAAACCCTACTTTCCTCTTTTGGAAGTGTTCTCCTTTGCTCTCTTTTTTGGATCTATTCCTTCTTTGTACTCTCAACTTTATACATTTTCCCTCTCTCACTCTCTTTTACTTTTCTCTCTTTGTAGAGATTAGTTTTTATCTGATTTCCACCCACATCAGATTTTCCTCACACCTTTTGGGTCTATTTTCTACTTATTTTTTGATCCTTTTATCTGATTGCTTTTTAGCAACATCAGATTGGTGCCCACCGTATAAGCGGAATGAAGACACGACGAATCTCAACATCAATTTCCACTGACAATTCCATATTGTCTCCACAAGACGAAAACGATAATTTCTTCATTTTCTTGAAATTCTCTAAAGTTCTTTAAATTCTTGAAATATTATTAATCTTCTTCAAGTTCTTTATGTGAATTCTTGGCGTTCTTTCAATTATTCTCGATTGAATTGTTAAAAAAAAAAAGCATAGATATTATATTATTTGATTCATATACTACTTGTTTGCATTTGAGAAGTTATCCTTCTTTTTGAGATTTGATTACTTGACTAAAGTCAAATGTTTCTTTTGAAGAAGGAATTCTTTCTAAAGGCCAAGAACACTATGTTCTCCTTGATATTTTATGACATGGGAGATATTTATATCTCAAGGATATTTTCCTCTCTTAAGGTTCTCTAATTATTCATGGATGTTATTTTTAAGCTTTCAAAAATCTTCTGGAAGGAAGGTATCATATGTTGGATTGATCATTGGCTTATCATCTAGTGGATCATCTCTTCAACTTATATTATGATATTCTTCTTTTTGAATGATTCATCATTCAACGGATTATCTCTTTACTTTACATTCACATGTCTCTATTATGGTGGATTATTACTCGATGACACATGGCTTCGCCATTTATTCTAGTATTTCTCTTATGGTGCATTCTTATTCAGTAATTAATATCTGGCAAATCATTTTAAGGTCTTTTTGGTGAAAGTACACAGAAGATTGATTGCAATTCATTAACAAGATGATACAGTTCTTACGGTAATACTTCATTCTAATATCATCTATTTTGGGCTTGGAATCAGAGTATTCTATTCTTACAAGGCATGTTGTTGGTTTGATATATTTTGAAGATCCATATAGAAGCATATTCTCATCATGATGAGGGATGGATTATCTCTTCGACTCACATTATGGATATATTCTGGTATTCTTCATCTCATATTCTGGTTAATACGGATGCACAAAAATAAAATTTAAAAATAAAAGAAAAAACATAAAAACTTTCAAACTTCACCTCGATGGAAGATTTTAGGGTATTCCTAACATGATAAACCAATTCCGCGTCTGAAAAATTAACATTATCTGCTCCACAATGTTATTATCAGCAGTTAATTGAACGCCCATCTTCTTATACTATAATTCTTCATTTACTAGCTCCATGATTACAATCCTGCATAATTTAAAATCATAATCCATTTAAAAATAATAATAATTTTATTATAACTCTACAAAGAACAAAACATAATTCAGTAGAATGCCGAAGCTAAACTAATTGTTGCTAAAATCGAAAGCACTCACCGATTACCCTCCTTGAGAAGGATGGCGGCTATAAACGGGAGAAGTGCAAGCAGTGTGCCGTGGCAGAGGAGACGAGAGGAAGAGGGAGAGGGAGAGGTCAGAGGAGGGGTGCAAAAAGCTCAAGGATTTTAGGGCTTTGTAATAAAAATACTAAGGGAAAATAGCCGGTTTAGTCCCACTATTATTTTCGAATAGCCAGTTCAATTCCCGAATTTTATTTTTAGCCAAATGTTATCCTCAATCATTTTTTAACCTTCTAAATTAGTCCCTCTGCATGTTTTTCACCTGGAACAGCTGGTACACACCTTCCCTTCCTCTTCCTCTTCCTCTTCCTCTTCCTCCACTTCGACATCTTCAGCTTCATTTGGCCAGTGAAGATGAAAGGTAATCAAATGCAGAAATCTTTCTGAATTCAATATTCTATCCTTTCTTACTTCAAGCTCAACAAATGCAAAAAATTTCAGCCATCATCAACTGCAGCTCAGAAGAAAAATCCCAATTAAATAACATCCATGAAATTTTCAGCTCGAGTTCCAACTTTCAAAGTTTTCTCCCTTTTCCTCCACCCACAGCATAAAACTTTAAATTACCAAGT